>VMDO01013864.1:0-56617 GCA_007922755.1 Pedetes capensis | reverse complement strand
GGTACTGGGGGTTGAACCCAGGGCCCCGCACTTGCATGCTCTGCAAGTGCTGGACCACTGAGCTGCACCCCCAGCCATTTTTCTTTTTCTTTCTTTCTATTTTTTTTAACTTTTTGAGACAGGGTCTCGCTAAATTACACACACTGCTTCTGGTCTCGAACTTGCGATCCTCCTGCCTCCCCCTCCCAAGCCACCGAGATTACAGGTGTGCGCCACTGCGCCCAGCTCTGGTTGCACTTCTTCTAGGACAGATCTGTTGATTCTTTTGGCAATCGTTAGTATATTCAGTATTCTTCTCCAGCACCATAATTCAAAAGTATCAATTCCTCTCCTGTCTCCCTTGTTCAGTGTCCAGCTTTCACAACCATAGGACATGACTGAAAATACCATGGCATGATTCAGGTGCACATTTGTCTTCAATGTGACATCTTTAGAACTGTTGAAAAACTTTTACTTTGCTATAAAAAGTAAAATTTTTGCATTTAATCCTCTCATGTAGGCTCTATCACATTACATATATAAAAGTCATCTATTGAAAGCATGCATTGATTCCATCCATGGTAGTATAACAGGATCTGGAGTTAAATCTCCCACTTTATATCACCAGAAGATCATTCAAAATATTTGAAACTACTGTGTTCAAAAAGACACTTCTTAAGGGATGGCTAACAAGCAAGAAGAATCTACAAAAGCCCTAGGTTTCTCACTCAATGTGTATTTCCACCCCCAAAGCATGAAGCTTAATCCCAAGGAGAACATGATGATATTGCTAAACTGTGGACACAGGTCAGTGACCTGTTGTGATAGATGTTATAGAAGAGCATTCTTGATACAGGAGAATTAAATAGGAAAAACCACTCAAAATCTGAGTGATGAACCACTTGGATCTTTGCTTAGTTACATCTGTGTAGGGTGAAATACTATGAGTAGGGCCAAGTATAATCTGGGAACAGCAACCTAAACACTACCCAACTTCTTCCCAAACATCGAAATTACCTGATTTCTCAGTAATCAGAATGTATAATCCTTGCTAAGCAATTAAGGCATTCGCTATGCTACATAACCCAAAACAACCATGTGTTAATATTGTGTGACACAACCATTCGTGGAATAAATACTATGATGAAGTCCCTCTTTAAAGCAAGCATTGAATGTAGCCAGGTGCAGTAGCACAGTCCTGTAATACCAGCTACACGAGAGGCAGAGACAGGAGGATCACAATTTCGATACCAGAGGTAGTCTGCATAATTTAGCAAGACCTTGTCCCAAAAAAGCAAAAAAGTAAAAAAATGGGCTGAGGGTGCAGTTCAGTGGTACAGCATTTGCAAAGCATACAAGCACAAGGCCCTAGGTTCAACCCTCAGTACTGCAAAACAAAAAACAAACAAGAGCAAAAACAAAAACAAACAGCAAAACAAAACAAAACAAAAAAACAAGCATTGAATGGGTCAAATTGAGCCACAAGTGGCATCACCACCCACCAGAACATAGCACAACTGATTAAGAAAGCAAGAAAATTCAGGCACTCAGCAATGTATAATCCATAGCATCCAATCTAAAATCATTAGATATATCAACAAGCAGGAAAATATGACCTACAACAGAAGAAAAAAACAATCAATAGAAACTGATACAGAATTAAGAGGGAGGTAGTTGAACATAAAAGACAGGATGCTAACTATGTTCAAGTATTAAACAGAAAAATAAAGTAAGTTGAGAATTACAAGAAGTAAAAAAAATGTATTTTTCAAAGTTGAAAATTACAATATCTGAACTGGGAATTCACATGACAGAAATAATGACATTTTAAGTGTATTAGTCACATCCATATTTATCAATCAAATTTCTGAAAATGAATGTTAAGAAAAAAAAGTCTTAAATGTACATAGAGGAAAAATTTTATTTTATAAAAAGACATATTTTATAAAAGGCAAACATCATTAAAATGAAAATTGAATAATATTTTATTGCACTGAAAGAAACATTTAAGCTACAGTACAATTTTATGAAAAATATCTTTTATGAAAGAAAGATGCAGTAAAAATTCAAATAAGAAAAAGCTGAGATAGAAATTGTATTGATTGATTGATTGATTGACAAGCACTTGGAGTCTGAACCCAGGGCCTCAAACATACTTTGCAAGTGCTCTACTGCTGAGCTGGATCTCCACACCATTTCATTTTGTTTTTTATTTTTATTTTTTATTTTGAGATGGAGTCTCACTAAGTTACAGTTACATAGGCTGCTTCTAGCCTTTAGCTAGTGATCCTTTGTCTCAGCCTCCCGAGTTGCTGAGATTACAGATGTGTGCCACCATGTCTGCCTATCATTAGAAATATTCATGGATATTCTTCAAGCAGAAGTGATTATAACAGGTAGGTACTTGGAGCTACATAAAAATTGAAAATGCAGAAAGAATATGTGAATAAACCTAAGAATTTTTCACATTTTAAATTTTTATTTAAAATTTAGTTGATTATTTATAACAAAGTAATAATGATACTTTTGGCATTTTAACATATGTATAAATCAAATATCTGATAATCTAGCATAAAGGATGGGAGGAGGCAAAGGTTGTACGTTGATGTAATATTATGCCAGTGGAAGTGAGAGGGCCCAGGAACAGACCTAAAAATAAGACAAAAATGTACGGCTTATAGTACAGTGAAATTCAATGTTCAAAAAACTCTTAATCCAAAAGAAAGCACAAAAGGAAGAAAAAAGGAACAATA
Organism: Pedetes capensis; assembly: GCA_007922755.1. Taxonomy (NCBI): domain Eukaryota; kingdom Metazoa; phylum Chordata; class Mammalia; order Rodentia; family Pedetidae; genus Pedetes; species Pedetes capensis. Next base: position 53,885 of record VMDO01013864.1, on the reverse strand, counting down.
AAAGGGAAAATGCACAAGATATAAATATATAAATGTATAAAAGACAGATATAAGGTAGATACCAGGTTGGTAAATATAAATAACATAATATTAATAATGTTAAATGCCTATCTTCCAAATAAAAAATGGAGATTGTAGACTGAACAAAAAGAAGTCTCAATAGTTAAGCTATCAAAAAGCATTCCCCTTTAGACAGTAAATCCTGAATAGCAAATGAGTAGAGCTGAATAGTAAAGGAATAGTTCTACAGTGCAAAAACTAATCATGAGAAAGCTAATTTGCTATATTTGCATACAAAGAAATAAACTTCCAAAAAAGAAAGATACCCAGAGATAAAGGATATTTTGTAATTATAAAAGTGCAATTTTCATCAGGGAGACATAGTTATATATGAAATCATATGAAATTATACCTTTTGCCTGATTAATTAAGACTTAGCCAAATGATGTGAAGATTTATTCACAGTGTACCATGTGTCTATAATATCTTTGTATTGCTTAGTAGTATTGTTGTTGTTAGGTGCTGTGGAGTCATGTCCAACTCATAACTAACCCTCTTAGGGTTTTCAATGAATGATTATTTCAGGATTGTTTTGGGAGTGGATTGCCAAGTCATTTTCCCATTTTTGCAGTGCTAGAGATCGATCCCAGGGCCACAGAGAATGCAGAGTTACACTCTACTGAGTTAAACCCCAGGCCTTAATAGTAATTGTTGTTGTAGTTGTTAGGTGCCGTCGAGTCGGTATCCTACTCATAGCGACCCTCACAGGGTTTTCAATGGCTGAGTGCTTCGGGATTGCCTTGGGAGTGGATTGCCAGGCCCTTCTCCTATTTTTGCGGTGCTGGGAATTGAACTCGGGGCCTCACAGACTGCAGCGCAGTGCTCTACCCACTGAGCTAAATCCCAGCCCTAATAGTAATTAGTTGTATAAAAATATCACATTTTAAAATCGATTTACCTGTTGATGAACATTTGGGTTCTTTCCAAGACTTGGGCCATTGCATATAAAGTTGCTACAAATATTCATCTGCAAGACTTTGTGTGGACATATCCTTCTACTTTTTTTTCTGGGTGGACTCCTAGGACTGGGATATTTGGGTCCTATGGTAGTGGATGTTTAAGAAACTGTTAACCTAACTTCTAAAATGCCTGAATAATTTGCCATTTTGTGAAAATTTCACATTCTGCTCTGTAGGACAATTCTAGTTTTACTGCATTCTCACTAACACTCAGTATGATCAGACTTTTAGGATTAGCCATAGTAGTGAATATGCAGTGGTACACTATTGTAGTTTTTTAAAAAAATTTTCTAATTATCAGTAATGGCCAGTGTACTTTATTTTGTGACTTTTTTTCTTACAGATCTTCTTTGGTTAGGTGTCTGTCTAAATCTTCACTCATTTGTATTGTATTATTATTTACTTGAGAAGATTATGTATTCTGGATAGAAGTCTTCTACATAAATGTTGCAAATATTTTATCTAATCTGTGGATAATCTTTTTATTTTTCAAAGCTCTTATGATATTTTGCAGACTCTCTAAAATGTTTTACAGGTGATTATGTTATATATGAAAAAGTTTTACTTCTTCCTTTCCTATCTCTACATTTTAATCTTCTTTTTGCCTATTGAACCAGCTTTGGCCTGTAATACCATGCACAATAGCTGTGAGAGTAGAACTCTTTGCTTTGTTCCTGATCTTAGGAGAAAAACAGTCTTTTGATATGCATATTTAGATGTGCATTGTTCATAAATTTGTTTAGATAGTTTCAAAATATTCCATTTTTGTGGTGAGTTATGGTGAATTCTGACAAGAATGTTCACTATTTAATGTCACATAAATTTCACTTCTTTTGAAATTATATTTTCAAAAATTTTAAAATTTAGTAGTCTTTTAATATGGTGAAATGCATCTATTGGTTATTAAATATTAAACTAACTTTGCATACCTGAAGTACAATTCACTTGCTGGGTATATGTTATGCATTTTAAATTAAATTGAACTTGCTAACACTTTCTTGGCTGGGGGTTAGCTTAGTTGGTAGAGTGTTGCTCTGCTTTCTCTGAGGCCCTGGGTTTGATCCCCAGTACCACAAAAACGGGAGAAGGACATAGCAATCCATGCATGAAGCAATCTAAAACAATCAGCCATTGAAAGCCCTATGAGGGTCTCTATGAGTTGGACATAACTTAAAGGCACCTAACAACAAAAACAACATTTTCTTAGTAGTTGAATCTATAGATTTGTTACCCTCTCTCCTTGTATTAAATCTAGCTGGAATATTTAGATGGGCAGTACTGGCCTCATGGAATGAATTTAAGAAATGCTCTTTTGCCAGGCACCATGGCCCATTCTTGTAATTCCAGGAACTAGGTGGCTGAGGCTGACTGTGTCAAAATAAAACATCATAAAAGGGGCTGGAGTTGCAACCCAGTGGAGGTTCTGGTTCAATCCCCCAGTACTTCTATTTTATGGAAGATTTTGTGTAAAATTGTCATTATTTTGTGCCTAAATGTTTGTAAAATTCTCTAGTGAAGAAACTTGGACTTGATGGGAAGGTTTTTAATGACAAATTGAATCATAAGATGTATCTGTTCAGAACTAGTTTTTCTTGAGTGAACCTTAGTGGAAATTTGGAAATTTCACTTAAGTTGTCAAACTTATTGGGATAAAGGCGTTCATAATACATCTTTTTATTCTTTTAATTTTAATGTAGTCTAGTGTTATTTCCTGTCTCTCCTGATATTGGTGGCTGTGACTTCTGTATTTTCTAAAAATTACATCAGATTGTAATGTATTTTTGTAAATTTTCCTGTATAACTTGAAACAAATCAATAGTCTACTTTTATTGGATGGGTGTTTTTGAAACTATCATTTAGATCCAGTTTCTAATGTTCAGCCTTCTCTGTTGCTCACAATTTTGTGTTTCCTTGTTCTATCAATTATTGTGAGAAGGATGTGGAAATAGCCAATTGTATTTACAAATTTAGCTATTCCTTCTTTTAGTTCTATTAGGTTTCGCTTCATGAATATTGAAGCTCATAATTAGATATGTGAACATTCAAGGTTGTTATATTTCCTTGGTTGTTGGTTGTTAGGTTCCGTCGAGTCAGTATCCAACTCATAGCAACCCTCATAGGGTTTTCAATGGCTGACTTTTTCGGGATTGCCTTGGGAGTGGATTGCCAGGCCCTTCTCCCATTTTTTGCGGTGCTGAGAATTGAACTCGGGACCTCAGAGACTGCAGCGCAGTGCTCTACCAACTGAGCTAACTTCCAGCCCTTATATTTCCTTAATTCATTTATTATTTATTTATTTATTATGTGGTATTTGGAGGTTGAACTAGAGGCCTCACACGTGATTTGTAAGTGCTCTACAACTGACCTACATCCTTAGCCCATTTTTCATTTTTTGTCTTGAGACAGGATCACACTACATTAGTGCAGTCTGCCTCTGGCCTCGAACCTACTATCCGCTGCTCTTCTCCCAAATTGCTGGAATTGCAGACATGAACCACTATGCCTGGCTCCTTTATTGTTAAGAACTGACTTTCTTCCCCTTTATGAAAGTAAAACCAGCTCTATAAAACTATCAAACTATACTTCTTAATATATATAGTCATTATTTGTCAATTAAAAATAAGAAACAGAAAAAAGGAAGGAAGGAAGGAAGGAAGGAAGGACCTCTTGTATACAAGGCAAGAAATAAATGACAAATATTATTAAACTGCAAATATAATTCCCAATAGAAAATGTAACCTCACTGTTTCAAACCATGATGATAGGCTGATGTGGAGTGATGTGAAGACTGCTCACCTCCCATGTCACAAGAGCTAATTTTGTCAATGGTATGACTTCTGAATGAGGTAGGTACATGATTACTAAATAATCCCAGGAGTAAGATCAAGAAGGAGGAGGAAGAGAAGCAGGAGAGAAAGCAGAGAAAATATAATCATAAGAAAGAATTAGAAAGTGAATATTCCTGAACATAAAATGTTTCAAAGCCCAAGCCTCAAATATTTTTACCCTTTCATTCAAAAAATTTCAAATACTATAAGTTGCCTTCCCATCCACGGAATGCCATTCTAAGACAAAATAGGAGCTATAGAAGAGCTTCAGCTACTTAGAGGAAAATTCAATCAAGAACAGCTGCTTCAAAATTCAATTTTTATCATGCAATTAGATACTATCTAATTCAGTACTAAAAGCTGTTTCCAATCTTTGATGCCTGTTTAGTTTTCATCCATTTTTTATATGCTATGCGGCTGTTTGTTACTAAAACAGTTCTCTGAAGAACAGAAGCAGAAGTTAATCGGGATTTATTTTCTAAATTAAAACTTTAGTTTTCCTACCAGAAACCATAGAGGTAAATATCTGTTATCCTCAGCAGAATTTCAAAAATAATACAAATTTCAGATGTCTTATGGAATTTAATTGGAATCATTTTTAGGCATTTTTTCCCTTTTTCTCGCTTTTATGCAAAAACCACAACATAAAATCTTAATTATATTGGTGATATATATAATTATAAAATAAATATAAAAACTCTCATAATATACTTCACATATAGAGCCTTCACACTTCATGAATTCAGTTACTCTCAGATTAATATTTATGATTAAGATCTGTTGATTTTCAAGTCTAATTCAGAAAATATTTTTCAGACAATTGAACTCCAAAATAAATTCTTCTTTTATATTTACATTTCAGTGAGCACATAGATTTGCAAATGATAATATATTAAAATCTAATAATATGTTTTAAATAAGAAATTGAACATATTGTAACCATCATGTAAATTTCACTGTATTTGTTTCGTCAGTTCACATTTGTGTAGAATGTTCTCATCCATTCATCTAACAGTTTGATTATATCAGAAAGCAGTTGACTGTTTTAGTGTAGCAATTTTAAATTATACATATAGTTGTAAATTCAACGACACCATCATTGTGGGGTAATTATAACCATTTTATAAAACATATTAACTTTACACTACATTATGTAAATAATTAAAAATCCTCATTTGTAAAATTTGTTATAGTTTGTGATCATAACAATAGTTTATGACATGGACATTGGCATTATTTTTAAGAGCTAAAATTATTGCACTTAGAACTCTCATTTATTTTCATTGCAAAACATCTTTATTAGAGAAAATATTCAGATATAATCTATTTGAATTGCTAATCAGATGACTTATTTTCAGATATTTTAATGTTATGATTGTCATTGCAATCAATTTTTCAAGGGTTCTCTTTGTTCCACACAGTGTTTCAGACATTCTTATATTGGTTATGACAGCAGTGCTACATGAAGTGTTCAGTTATTGCTCTCTTAAACATCCTCTCCATTGTTCTAGACATTTTTTTTTCTCATGAATTATTTCCTCTCATCATTTGAAAAAAAAATGTATCCTGCTGAGTATCTTTCATGTTGTGTAAAAGGTAATATTGTAAATTTCTCATGAAGACCAATAATATTAGCTCCATAATTATTCAATTTAATCCAATTGAAGACTGCAGTCTCTGAGGTCCCGAGTTCAATTGCCAGCACCACAAAAATGGGAGAAGGACCTGGCAATCCACTCCCAAGGCAATCCTGAAACAGTCTGCCATTGAAAACCCTATGAGGGTTGCTATGAGTCAGATACCGACTCGATGGCACCTAACAACAACAACAACAACAACAACAACATATGCTTAGCATTCAAGAATTTCTAAAATAGATAAAGTAAACCTATTACTACGTGTCCTTTCTACTACGAATAGAGTCATATATGAATAAGTTCTATACTGAGATATGATAAAAAAGGTGAATGTTTAAATTTAAAAAGTTATTACTCACAAAAGAGGATTTCCAGAACAGAAAGTGGCAAGAATGTTAGGATCAGTGTATTTGAAGCCATGAGAAAATATTTTGAGGAGATTAATGGCAATGTGTATCTTTAATTGTAACAATTTTGTTTTCTTTAAACATTTACTGTATTTTTCTTCACTCCTCATATAAATGACATGTGTGTATATATACACATATGTTTACCTGTTAAATAAACATGCACATATATTAAAATACTCTGCAATAAGTGGGATATAGTAAGGAAGCAAAATTTCAGTATGAATCATTTATATATTTGGAATGTAGACTGCAGTAATTAATGTTTTATTTAGTGAGACTATCTGAAAAATAATACCTTAGGTTGTCAGTAAAAATTAAATAATATAACAATGTATGTCAGTGTCATGTCTGTAAGTACAAAATGGAGAGCTTACTCCTCTTAGAAAGGTAAATTTTAGGATGATTGGAGATAATTTAAAGAAAATCATTTGACACTAGATTTTAGGTACTATAGATGCCCAACAAATATTCATTTGTTGCTTCTTGTAAAACATAGTTACAATGCTATTATGGGCTTAATATCCAATTGAATTATTTTGTAGGATATTATGTGAAAATTTTGAACATATTACACTTGCAAATTTAAATAAAGCTGGTTTTTTCACAAAAAATGCTTCAATTTGTTATTGACATTTGAAATTACATAGTCAATGATATGCCTATGTGTCTGTCAGCTTGTCATGCAACAGAGGCTTGTGTGTTGTGATGCTGAAAGCTATGCCACTGCTTTTTCAGATACCAGCAGGGCCACCTATGGTGGATAAGTTTCAGCTGAGCTTCCAGATCAAGTCAGACTACAAAGAAGGACCCTGCAGCCCACTTCCAAAATAAGTAGCCATTGAAAACCTTATGAACAGCACAGATGCACTGTCAAATAGAGTGCTGGAAAATGAGCCCCCCATGCTGGAAGCCATTCAAAAGACAACCATGGAAGTCACCTCTTCAAAGTAGAGTAGACTTTAATGATAGAAATGGAGTAAAGCCCCTGGGATCTTTAGTTGCTGACGTGGCACAATTCAAAATGCGAAGAAACACAGTGCCTGCAATGATGGGCTCAAATATGAAAAGATGGTGTGCATGGCAAGGTATATGGTAATGTTTCATTCTGTTGTACATACAGTTGCTACAAGTCAGACAGAACTCAATGTCACCTAAAAACAACAACAGTCATTGATATGGCAGTTATAACAATGTATATTTCAGATGCATCCAATGAGTGTATCAAAACAAGTATTTGCCACAATTTGCTATCAATTAATATGAATAGTACTTAATGTATATTAGAAGTAAATGTGATTACAATGAGCAGTTTAAGACACACTACAGACTATCAGTGAAGTAAGAGCTAATGTTCCAGAATGGAAGGACAAAAGATAGGCACAGTAGAAACTAAAGAGAAAGAAGGAGGAGAAAAAGTGAAGGAGGAATGAGAGAAAGAGAGAGAGAGAGAATGACAGAGATTAACAGAATTATCAAATTTTGTATTAAAATATTCAAATAATGGGCTAATCATAAATTGAACAAACCAGGAATTTTAAAAGGGGTGAAACTTAATGTGATCCTTGAACAAGCATAAAGGAAGCATTGTTGTTGTTAGGTGCCAACTCGTAGCAACACTCCTAGGGTTTTCAATGGCTGATTGTTTCAGGATTGCTTCAGGAGTGGATTGCCATATCTTTCTCCCATTTTTGCAGGTCTGGGGATCAAATCCAGGGCCTCAGAGACCTCAGAGTGGCACTCTACTAACTGAGCTAAACCAAGCCCAAAAGAAGCATTAATCAGCTCATAAATGGAGACAGAAGTGTTTCAGATTAAAGGGCAAAGATAAACTGATGCAGAGAAGATAATGTGTATCACTGTAATCCAGAATGATGAATAAACAAACTGAGTATATCTTCCAAAAGACAATTTAGCTGGAAAATCATGGCAAAGTGAATAGATTCTCCTGTGATTCCAAAAAACAAAGGTTTTGAAATGGTTGTGATGAAAGTAGACTTTTAGTTCCTTATAGGTCTTAGGAAAAATCAGGAAAATAAAATTAATTGCTTATATTTTCTCTAACAGAAGTATCCCAGCATCACAACAAGAACAAAAAGGCATTTCTTTTAACTAACATGGGTTTAGGCTTTTATAAATTAAAAAAATATTTGTTTTGAATTTGGAAAAATAAAATTTATCATGTAATTAGTTTCCTTTCATTCTTATTAGAAATGGCTGGTGATTTTTATCAAATTTTTCATAGCATCCAGTGATATGTATCTCACAAAAGAATTATGTTGAAATTATTTTCTGAATGTCAGCCATCCTTGAATTCTTTTAATAAATACTATCTCTCAGTGCCTTATTTGATAACATATGGCTATATTTTCTTTAGTGATACTTATTTATGAATTTTGCATCTGTAATTTTAATAAGCTATTTTAAAAAGACTTCCTCAGATTTTGGTACAGAAATAATACTAGAATATCAACCAAGACATTCACTTTGATACAGCAATTAACCACTTTTAAAATATTAGCAATTTAAAATAATAAAGTTTATATTTCTTGCTGTTGCCTAACAATTACTACTCTAGAGCTCTGCTTTTCTTCATAGCCACTCTCAGGCTCAGACAGGGCACCACTATTTGGAACATTATTCTTCATCACATAACAAACTTAAGATTCAGAATACTTGGTGAAAACCATTCATGAATATGACCGTCTACTCTTCTCATTCATTACTAAATATTAGCTCAATTCCATTTCTTTCAGGTAAAATACTCTCACATCTTCCAATCTAAAAGTTCACGTAAGAATGGAATTTTGCTCAAAGGCAGAATTTCTGGTGATCTTCTATAGTTTCTAGACAAGGTGGTGAAGCTATTCTCTAGATTTGAAAAATAAGAAAGTAAAGTAATATGTTACTATTTCACACATTCATTGTGCATTGACAGAATAGGAACTATAACTATAGCAAATACTTCTATTCAGAAATGGGAAGAAACACAAAGGTGGGACCTTTTCTTGAGCAATTATGAAATCTCAGCACCTATTGTAAACATGCCTTACTCTAGATGCAGGCAATATTGCATTGTTGTTGTTAGGTGCCATTGAGTTGGATCTGACTCATAGTGACCCTTGTAGGGTTTTCAATGGCTGATTGTTTTGGGATTGCTTCAGGAGTGGATTGCCATGTCCTTCTCCTGTTTTGAGTGTGCTGGAGATGGATCCCCAGTCCTCACAGAGTGTGGAGCAGCACTCTACCAAATGAGCCAAAACCAGCCCCAATATTTCATTATTAACCCTGAATTGTTTGTTGGAAATGGTTAAAAATTTTTTTTTGTTGTTGTTATTTTGTTGGTGGTGTTTGGCTTCCCTCTTAGGGAGCTACCTCTTTTTCATTACCTGCCTTGGACACATTTAGAGGGCTAAAGTGAAACCGGAGAATATGGCTCAGAACTGCTAAGATTTCTCAGTTCACTTCCTAACTGTGAAACATTGGAAGCTCAAGAGTCATTGTAGATCTGCAGCAGTCCCATTTTTTACACGTCATAGTTATTGGTTTCTTTGGCATTAACTATTCTTCTATTCTTTGACATGTAATTTGGTCTTTTTTTTTCCCCATCTTTTAAATAACCTTTTGCTTTACTCATGAATGATATTTTTGATGTCATGCCACAAGTCGTCTGGTCTTCTATGATTAGTGTGTAATGTATTAAACCCGTTCTTGAGGTGGTTTCTGAACTCAGATGAGATATATTGGAGGTTATGCCTTGGCTCTCATACACTTGTTCTAATTTTCTTTAGTTTCAGTTTGAACTTGTATATGAGGAGTTGATGGTCTTATCCACAATCAGCACCTGGTCTCATTCTGACATTCGATATAGAGCTTATGTATTTTGGACATGTAGTCAGAAGGGACCAATCCCTGGAGAAGGACATCAAGTTTGGGAGAGTGGCAGGTCAGCTAAGAAAAGGAAAACCCTCCACTAGAAGGATTGATACAGTGTCTGCAATAATGGGCTTAATCACAAAAAAGATTATGTGCCTGGCACAGAATCAGGAAGTGTTTGTACATAGAGTTGCTGAGTCAGACCCTACTCGACAGCAACTAACATTCTTATATTCTACTTAGAAAATGTATGTCTAACTCAAAAAATTTTTTTCATATACTGGACTTTTTCCTAAAGGTTTTATAGTATTAATTTTACATTTACATTTTGACCTATGTTGAATTAACTTCTGAATGTGCTGTGAGGGAAAGATGAAAGCCTATTGCTTGCACATTGTTCTCAAATTGTTCCATTACCACTTATTGAAAAGATTATCTTTGCTCCATTGAAAAAAACTTGGGAATTCAGTAAAAAAAAAAAAAAAAAAAAAATTGATTATATCTGTGGATACCTTTTGTTACCTCTATTTTACACCAATACTGTCATTATTTTTATCATTGTAACTCAGAGTCAGGTATTGCAAATCCTGCAACTTTGTTCTAAGAAAACTATAAATTACTCCAGCTGCCATGGTGCTTGCCTGTAATCCTAGTGACTCAGGAGGTTGAAGCAGGGGGGAATATGAGTTTACGGCCAGAGACAGCCTGCAAAATATAGTAAGACCTTGTTTCAAAATAAAAAGCAAGGGTTAGGGGTGTAGCTTAGAACTAGAATACTTGCCTAGTATATGAGAGACGGGCTGGGATTTGGCTCAGTTGGTAGAGTGCTGCGCTGCAGTCTCTGAGGTCCCCAGTTCAATTCCCAGCACCGCAAAAATGGGAGAAGGACCTGGCAATCCACTCCCAAGGCAATCCCGAAACAGTCAGCCATTGAAAACCCTCTAAGGGTCGCTATGAGTCAGATACTGACTCGATGGCACCTAACAACAACAACAACAACATATGAGAGACAATGGGTTCAACCCCCAGTACTGAAAAAAAAAAAAAAACCTGAATTAGTTGCAATAATATTGTATCCTTTCTACTTTTGAACCCACCTATTTAATTTCTGGGCTGGGATTTAGCTCAATTGGTAGAGCGCTGCTCTGCAATCTCTGAGGTCCTGAGTTCGATTCCCAGCACTCAAAAACAAGAGAAGGACGTGGCAATCCACTCCTGAGGCAATCCCGAAACAATCAGCCATTGAAAACCCTATGAGGGTCACTATGAGTCAGACATTTATAAAGTTTCCTTATATAAGTATTGTAAACTTATAAATATTCCTAAATGCTTCATGTGTTCTCCTATAATTTAAATTACAATTACAATTAGAAAATAAAATTATTTTTACATCGACCTAAAGTCCTGAAATATTAATAAAATATTATAATTTTTAGAGTAGGTTTTTAAATGTAGGACTTTCTGTGTGGAAGATTATATTCTTTGGACAATACATGGTTTTCCTTGTTCCTTTTCAAATGTGATGCATTTATTTTGAATCCTTATTTATTAATAATGATCTTAAATCTTATCTTAAATTCCACTGAAAATTGATATATGATATTTAATTCACCTTTAGAATTATGTTAGCTATAGTTTTATGTTTTTGTTTTTGTTAGGTGCTGTGGAGTCGGCATCTGACTCATAGCAACCCTATGTACAATAGGTGCAACACTATTTTCAGTGCTTCTCTGCTATTGATAGGGCTTTCAATGGCTGATTGATTTCTGGGAGTGGGTTGCCAGGACCTTCTCACAAGCCTATACTATCTAGTGTTCGCAGGTGGTCTCTCATCCAAAAATGAACCAGGCCCAAGTACCATGCTTAGTTTCTAAGATCTGATGAGATCAGATGCCACAGTGCTAGTGCTACAGTTTTATGTAGATTTCTTTTATTAGGTTGAAGGAGTTCTCTATTATTCCTGGTAAGGTGAGATATTTTTAATGGGTGGATATTGAATTTTACAAGAACTTTTCCCTGCATCTGAGATATTTATATTTTAATTTTAGTCTGCTACTATAGTAAGTTACATTGACTGATTTTTCATTACTAAACCAACTTTGCATTCCTGGGATATTTTCATGATTCTTTTTATATGTTCTACATACCAATGAGTTTATTTTTATAGTTTGGTAAACAATTTTGCTCTTATGATTAAGAGATAAGTAGGTTTTTAGTTTTCCACAATTTATAATTTATTATTGTTTTTTGATATATCACAATACTGAACATATAAATCAAGTTGAAAGTTTCCTACTTATACTTTCTGAAAAAGAATTTTTTATGATTGGTTTACTTCATTCTTAATTTTTCATAGCCTACAATTGTACCACTGTGGTGTCCAATCCCCTCAGATCTTGGAAGCCCAGCAGGGTCTGACCTGGTTAGTACTTGGATGAGAAACCACTTGGGAACACCAGGTGCTATAGGTTTGGAAGAAGGACCTGGTGTCCACACCCTAAAAACAATCAGCCATAGAAAACATAGAATACCAGAGAAGGACTGACAGTAGTGTTTGAATAGCAGAGAAGGACCGACAATAGTGTTTTACCTGTTGTATGTAATGTTGCTATGAGTCAAACACTGATTTGACGGCACCAACAACAACAACAACAATTTTTCATAGAACTCACCAGTAAAGACAATTGGCCCTGGACAAATGTCTCCTTGTGAGATGTGTTTTATTTATGAATACAATCTCTTTAATAAATGTAGAGCTCTTCACGTTATATATTCTTGTTAAAATAACATAGGTTGTGTCTTTAAAAAGTTTTTAATATTTAATAGATTTCAAATTCATTGGTATGATGGCATTTATAATATTTTCTTATTAACTTCTTAATGTTTGTAGTACCTATAATAATACTTCTGACTTTATTCCTGATATTTATCATTATTATCATTAATATTTTGATTTTAATATATTTCTCAATTGCTTTTCTGCTTTATATTTTACTTATAGTTGCTCTTCACATTATCACTAACTTCCTTATTCTTGAGTTTAATGTGCATTTTTCTAAGTTTCTATGTAGCAAGTCAAGTAATATATAAAGAAAACTGTAATTTTAGATCTATTTCTCCTATCAATTCTATCAGCTTTTATTTCATGTGTTGAAACTCTGTTTTAGCTACGTTGTTATTGTTGTTGTTGTTGTTGTTGTTGTTAGGTGCTTAGTGAACCTCATAGGGTTTTCAATGGCTGATTGTTTCAGGATTGCCTTGGGAGTGAATTGCCAGGCCCTTCTCCCATTTTAACTACATAGATATGTGGAATTATTAAGACAATGTAATGAATTCACCCCTTTATCTTATGAAATGTACCATTTTATTACTATTTATATGGCTTACTTTGAATTCAATTTTCATGTTAATATCCACTGCAATTCCTTTTGATTAGTATTAGCACTGGGTTTACTTCACTACCTTTTAAAAACATTTTCTGTTTTTACATTTAAATAAATATATTTCCTACATAAAGCATGTATTTACATATTGATATGCTATCCACAATCTACTATTAATTCACTGTTTAGACTATGTAGAATTAGTTTTCAATATAGTAGAGATTAAATTTATCATATTAATAATTGTTTTCTATCTCTCCATTTGATATTTTTGGATTCTTCCCTTTTTTAAGATTACAGGCATGTGCCACCTCTCCCAGCTTTAGCTTGACCTTTAATCAGTAGTTTTTAAAAGGTCCTGCATTATATTCTTGATTCCATTGCAAATACATTATTTTTTTCTTTCTGTCTATAAATTTTCCTTTACCACAACTTTGTTAATAATTTGATTCTGATATACCTCACCATAATTTTCTGTTTACTTTGCTTGGAGTCTTTTCAGCTTTTTGAATCACTGGATTTATAATTATCAACATTTCAAAAAATGGGTAATTACTTCTCTAAAGACTTTTACTCTCTCATAGTCAATTCTGGGACTCTCATTACATAAGTGGTAGACTAGCTAACACTGTTGCACAGGTCACTAATTTAAGCTTGTTTATTTTTCATCTTTGTGACGTTATAAACAGTTTCTGCTGCTACATCTTTAAGTTTCTTATCTTCCTTTTTGTATTGTCTATTCTACCATTCTACTATTGTTGTTATTGTTGTTAGGTGCCTTCAAGTCGGTATCTGACTCATAGCGACCCTACATACAACAGGGGAAACACTATTGTCAGTGCTTCTCTGCCGTTCATTGGGTTTTCAACGGCGGGTTGATTTTTGGGAGTTGCCAGGTCCATCTCCCAAACCTATAGCACCTGGTGTTCCCAGATGGTCTCCCATGCAAGTACTAATCAGGCCTGACACTGCTTAGCTTCCAAGATCTGATGGGATCGCATGCCACAGGGTTATGGGTGCAGGCCCATTCTACCATTAGCCTGCAGCCATTCCACTGTGGCATCTGATCCCGTCAGATCTCATAAGCTAAGCAGGGTCAGCCTGGTTAGTACTTGGATGGGAGACCACCTGGGAACACCAGGTGCTGTAGGTTTGGGAGAAGAACCTAGCAACCCATTCTCAAAAAACCATTAGCCATTGAAAATCCTATGGGTAGCAGACAAGCACTGACAATAATGTTTTGCTTGTTCTGTATAAGGTAGCTATGAGTGGGACACCAACTTGATGGCACCTAACAATAGCAACAACAAAATTCTACCATTAATCTCATCTAGCATATTTTTTATTTTTACCTATTTTTATCCTCTTTTTTGTGGTGTGATTTCAGTTATTTTTATGTCTTCTATTTAGCTACAATCATACATTCTATTCTACCTTCTTATACGTAGAAATCATATTGTCTGTAAGAAATATTTTAAGGCCTTATTTGCTATTTTTGTTACTTTAAATCTCCATGATTTATGAAATTTCTGAATTTAATTTTTAGTGATTTAATTTTCCTCCCAGTTATGTCAAATTTTCTTTCTCATGTGCATGCCTGATAATTTTTATTGGATACTTGGTATTGTGATATTTTGTTATTGATTGGTGAGTTTTGTTACATTCTTTAGATCTGGTGATATTGTTTTGGAAATTAATTTTATTTTCAAATAAATATGATCATTTTAGCTCTTGCCTTTAACATTTGTGTTGTCAAGTCAGGGTGGCCTTCAGTGTCACGTTAATTCATCCTCACTTCTAAGGAAGTAACTTGATGGTCCCATCCATGCTTCCATGTATTTTGAGACTTACTTTTGCTTAATGAGAGCATGAATTGGGGATTTTGTGCATGTCCAGGAAATATTTCAATCTATTGTCTTCTGGTTGTAATTTCCTCAGCCTTGATCTATTTCTTCTTTCTCTTATGCATACTCAGGAAGATCTGTCTGAGAATGAGATTTGATAAGACATTGAGGTATGGCTAGGAATTTAACAGAGACAAGAGTGCCAAAGATCCTTCCTTATGGAGGTATCTACCTGAACGCAGCTATAGAGTTAAAGTAATTCAGGACTCTGTGGTGTGTGTGTGTGTGTGTGTGTGTGTGTGTGTGTGTGTGTGTGTGTGTAAATACTCAAGTCTGATTAAAACAAAGTTGTCATGAAGAATAGATGATAAGTTAATTAAGTTTGGGAAAATCAGATACATAATGATTGGAATTTTGATCTTGAGGATTATGAATTCTATCCATTAAATAATAAGAAAGTTTTGATGAAAGAATGAACTATGATTATACCTGAAAATTTCAGGGTGTCAGAAATGGTGCATGATATTATCATAACAGAAAAAAAAAGGATCTATTGCAATTTTGTAAAATTCAAGGGAAATGACATTAGAACATATTATATAAATTTCATCCAAGCAATCCTAGTAGCTAGTGTGAAGGAAAAAAATGTAAAGCTAAAACCAAATTATTTTGCTTTATTTTATGGGCCTTGGTCTCCAACACCAACTTTAAAATAAAAATGATTTACTTTTTGTTTTTGTTAGGATGGAAGTCCTGAAAATGAAGTTGTAGTGCTACATACAAGTTGTTTTGGTGTTAGGTGCCGTTGAGTCAGTATCAGACTCATAGCGACCCTCAAAGGGTTTTCAATGGCTGCTTCGGGATTGCCTTGGGAGTGGATTGCCAGGTCCTTCTCCCAGCTACATACAAATATAACATTAATACTGTTAATCTGTTTGTGTTCTACAAAAAAAAAAAAAAAGAATGCAAAAATGCTGTCCTTAATACTTTTGCAGGAAAAAAAACATGTCTTAAATCATCAAATGGGGAGGATTTTTATTCACCAGTAAATTGTTACTATCTTATACCAAGTTTTTATACAGGTTATAGATATCAGGTTCATTTCTATATCATAAACTTTATTGTTCGGGAGACATGGTTTGTGACTTTATGACAATCATCAAATTAGTGCCCATAAGTGCTGATGGCTACATTTCTCCTTTGGTTCTTTGAAAGAGGACATCAGATTCACTCTATAAACTTAATTATGTAAAAATAAAATCTGCATTTAAAAAAGGACCACATAACAATTGACTTGGTTATAATCCATTTAATTTGATTCGCAATTCCATTTCTCATTAATATAATCAATATCAGCATTTTTCTAGTAACAACTGTAACTGCTTATTTTATAAAAATCAATAGATTTATGCTTTTGAATTGGACTAGAAGGGGTTTGACCAGCCCGAAAATGTAATGATGAAAACAATATTGTAAAAGTAAGAGTAGTGACATGGTTATAACCATGATGTGTTTAGCATTGTAATTATGCCAGATGCACTGAACTTCCAGTTTCTAGTAATTGGTGACTTATTGTGCTTGATCTCATACAGAGAAATTTCCCTCACCAGCATCATGAATTCATGTTACTAGATACAGTAAAATAAATATATTTTTACATTCTCATTTTTTATTAGATTATGTTCTGGTAGAATTAGTCTGATACTTCTTACACTTGAAAATACCAGGAAATGTAGCTGAATCTTCAATTAGTTTAAACAGTCTTAGAATGAAGCAAGATTAGCTACTTGTTTTTATTTCCTTCAAGTACACAAAATAGTTTGAATTAAGGTATTAATAAACTTATTATGCCAGTTCTGTGGAAAAGAATAAGTGTTGAAAAATCAGTATGGTAAGGATAATTGGTAATATGGTAATCAGTAAGGTAATGATAACTGGTCAGTATACCCCTTTGTCAGAATTAGAAGCAGTCAAACTAACATACTGGAATTCTTAACAGATTGTTGTTGTTGTTGTTGGGTGCCGTCGAGTCAGTGTCTGACTCATTGCGACCCTATGTACAACAGGCAAAACACTATTGTCAGTGCTTCTCTACTGTTCACAGGGTTTTCAACAGCAGATTGATTTTTGGGAGTGGGTTGCTGGGTCCTTCTCCCCTTAACAGATTACAGGTTTGGAAATTGCAGTTGCTAATATTAATAAATTTATTTGAAGCAATACTGCATAAATTCATCTGTTAATATGTCTTCTCTGGTAAAATTGCTATGCAAGTCCTTTTCCCTTTTTTTTTGGAATTGGATTGCTGAGCTTATTATTGACTTGTAAAAGTTCTTTATTTTGCTTATATATCATTTATAAGATATATATATATATATATATATATATATATATATATATATATATATTCTTTTCTTATGTGTCTTGGTTTTTAATTTTATTACTGGTGACTTTTGAAATGAAAAAATTCCCACAGCAATTTATCAGTTTTTTATGTTTCATGCTTTTTGTGTCATATCTGAAAACATCTAATTCAAAGTCACAAATATTTACTCTTGTATTGTCTAATACATGTTTTAGAGTTTTAGATAACACATTTAGGTTTCTGATCTATCTTAAATTAATTGTGTAGCCTATGAAGGATCTAATTTTGTGTTTGCATGTATGCGTGTACATCTACATCCAATTGTTTCCACACCACTTATTTAAGATAACATCATTTTCCCCATTGAATTGTCTTTGCATGTTCATCAATAGTCAGTTTGCCAGGAATTTAATTATTTAATTTATATCCCCAATTCTGTTTTAATATCATGTATGCCTAACCTTACACCTCAATCCCACTGTCTTAAATCCTGAAGTTTATCATTAAGCTTTGAAATTGGGTAATATAAATCCTCCAAACTTGGGTTTCTTTTCCAAAATTGTGGTAATTCTAGGTCTTTTTAATTTCCCTATTGATTAGAGGATTACTTATCAATTTCAAGAAAACAAGCATCTAGGATTTCAATAAGGAGTTCACTGAATTTGTAGATTGATTTGAGGAAAATTGTTGTTTTATCAATTTGACTCTGTCAGTTCAGGAACATGGAATTTTTTTTTGTACTTACATTTTTAAAAACTTTTCCATAGAAACATTTCACAGATTAACATAGCCATACAATAAATTTCTTTTGTTAATCTTATTCCTAATAAGTTTGTGTATAGCATTCTAAGGATGCTGTTCTTTTTAATGATATTATAAATGGAATTATTTTTCTGACTTTCATTTTAAATTATTTGATGGCAATATACAGAAAATAAAGTATACTTTTGCATATTGATCTTGTATTATGCAACCTGATTTTATTTGCTTATTTTTAAAAGCTTTTTTTCTGGACTACTTATAACTTTATGCATGTAGAATCCTGTCATCTGTGAATAAAGAAAATATTAACATTTCCTTGAAATTTGGATGTCTTTAATTCTATGCATTATTTGGCTGACCAAAGTCTCAAAGGCAGTGTTCAATTGAATTGATTTGCTTTGTTCAACTTTTAAGGGGATAGCATTCTGTTTTTTACCAGTCATCTTAGCTTTACCGTTAGATGCTCATCATCAAGTTGAAATTGTATCCTTTCAGTTTTAGTTGTTGGCAGTTGTTATAAAAAGTGTTTGAGTTTATCAATTGTTTTGTTGTATCTATTGATCATCACAGCTTTGTGCTTTACTGTGTTAATAAAGTGTGGTACCTTATTTGCTGATAAGTCAAATTTGTATTCCTAGGGTAACTCTGACTTGGCTATGGTGTATACTTATTTTTGTATATTCTCAAATTTTAATTGCTATTCATTTTCTTATTAAGAAAATATCATGTTTTGCATCGATATTCCTAGAGATATTGTTATAGACTGATACCCTGTCTGATTTTGGTATTAGGGTAATACTGACTTTACAGAATGAGTCAGGAAGTGTCCTCTGCTATTCTATTTTATTTAAAGGTTTGTGAATATTTATATAATATTATAATTATACATAATGAAGGCACTTTGAGTTATGACTAGTTCTTTAGATTTACTTTACAGTCTTTTATAATCTTTATAATCTTTGCCTACATGACAAAATATATGTTAAAATTGTAAGTTCTAGCTATCTCACAGTATTGTTGAAGATCATAACCTTACCTATAGTCATATAGTCTCCATTGATTTCAGCAGATTCTTGCATAGCTATTCAATTAAAGCCTTATAAATGTGTTAACTAAGGCAGAGTAGGATAACACACCTAACCAAAAAGTTTATGATAGTGGTATTGTTGTTGCTAGGTGCCAGAAAGTGACCCTATGTACAATAGAACAAAACATTCCCCAAAACTGTGCCATGCCCGGCATTATGTCAGTGCTTTTCTGTGATTCATAGGGTTTTTCAATGGCTGATTGTTTTGGGAGTGGGCTACCAGGTCCTTCTCTCATTTTTATGGTTCTAGGGATCCAACCCAGGGCCTCAAGAACACAGAACAGCACTCTAACAACTGAGCTAATGTCAAGCTCTATGGCAGTGTTTAGATCCAGGAAAAATAAAATTCAGAGACAACAAAGGAATGATACAAGGATGAATCAAATGGTAATTGAATGCTGGCTAAAGCACAGTATGAGAAAAATAAGTGGGTAATATATTTATTCCTATTATCTTTCAGAAAGATTGTATATGTTTATTGAAGTTTATGCAACTGTCATCAGTCATGCTTCACATGTAGCCTTTAAATGGCAACTAGCAAGAGAAGAGGAATGGAAATAAAAAAAAGGATTACTGACTATGAACAGATTCTGATACGAATAAGACCTGACCATACAGTGGACAGTATTCATCAAAGATAGATGGATAGATAGAAAATAGAGCTAGTGACATGAAGTAAGAAACCATCTGGACTGGGCTTATCTTTACAATAAGATTTTTAGTTATGAATTCAATTTCTTTATTTATTATGGACCAATTCAAAATTTCTATTGCTTTTGTTTGTCTGTTCCGGTGATAAGGATCAAACCCAGGGCAAGGTACATGCTAGTTAAGCACTCTCTTGCTACTCTATACCCCTAATCCCACAACATTTCTGTTTCTTTTTGAGGCAGTTATAAGACTCTGTGTCTTTCTAAAATTTTAATTATTTAATTATTTAATTATTTATTTTGCAGTACTGGGGAGTTTAATGTCAAGCTTTGTGCATGCTACTAATGAGCTGTACCCATATAGTCCCTTTTATGAATTATATTTGGAGACAGAGTCTCACCAAATTGTACAGGCTCTCATTTTTTTTTGGATTTGCTAACATAAACTCATTCATCATATTCATTTTTAATCGGTATTAAGCATAAAGTCCTAAAAAACATTAATCATTAGGAAAAGGCAAACCAGCTTCAATGAAGTATCTCTGTACATGGCATGTACTTGTATAATTATAATTAATTGATAAAAAATCACAATTATTGGGTAGGATGTGGAATAATTAAAAAACCCCTACATTCCTTAGGACAGCCAGTTTGGAAAAGAATTTCACATTTTCAACTCTGGGTTTCCACCTTACTTCAGTAAGAATGCCAAGATCCATAAAACAAATAACAAATGCTAGCAAGGTTGTGGAGAAAAGGGAACCCTGTTACACTGCTGATGGGGTTGTAAATTGGTTCAACAACTTTGAAAATCAATATGGAGATACATCAGAAAACTAAAAATAGATCTGCCATATGACCCAGTTATTCCACTATTGGGAATATACACAAAGGGAGAAGAGTTACCATACCACGGAGACACCTGCATCTCCATATTCAGTGCAGCACTTTTCACAATAGCAAGGATATGGAACCAACCAAAGTACCTATGAACAGAAGAATGGATAAAAAGATTATGGTACATATACACAATGGGAAAGTGGTCAGCAATAAAAAAAATGAAATGATGTCATATGCAGCAATATGGATGGAATTGGAGAGCATCATCATAAGTGAATGAACACAAGCCCAAAAAGAAAAATACCATATGTGATTGCTCATATATGGGAGCTGAATCAAACTTAAAAGAAGAAAAAAATCCTATACATAAAGTGAAACATAATAAAAAACTCAATTAAACTTAGCATAGAAGGGACAATTTAAGGAGTGGAAAGAAGGAGGGAGGGATCTAGCAGAGGGATGAGATAATGGGAGAAGATGGGAGGGGGAGGAGGGTCAATGAGAAGGGATGAAGGGAGGGAGAGGTCAACCTCAATGTAAACAGCACAACTTCATTAGTATGGTGGAAAAAAGGGGGGAAGATAGAAAAAAAACTACAAGAATAGCTAAAATTATCATCATCATCATCATCATCATCATCATCATCATCACAATAATAATAATAACAACAATAATAATAATAGCAGCAATAATACCAAAGACTCGCAATAATGTAAATGGACTAGATCACTCATCTAATACTGCTGAAAATGTAAAAAAGTAGATTACTGTAGAGAAAAGTTTGGACTTAAATCAAAATCGGGATGCACGTATATTGATAAATATTCTCACAAAAGACATGCAAGTAGAAAGATCATTGGTGTTGAGGTGAGGATAGAGGAGGAGGGTCATGAGAGGATAAGGGGAAAGTTATGTGAGCAATGCACAATGAAATGCAAATATGGAAATGTCACAATGAGACCTATGTCATAATGAAACCCACTAAGTTGTACATTAAAAATTTCCAATAAAAAATTTCACAGTTTCTGATAAAGGCATGCACATTTCTTCAACCCAGCACAGAAATTCCATTCTTAGTAACCTACAGAAAGAAAATTAAACTACATATTTTCTGGAAGTGTGTACATGAATGCTAACATAAGCATTACTAGTAATAGAAATTGAAAATAAACCAAATACCTATCAACTGACAAGTGAATAAATACAATGATGGTAAGCATTACATACTACTTAACAAAACAAAATAACAAGCTAGTGATATATGCCTGAATATAAATGCATCTTTAAAACATTTTTCCAAGTGAAAAAAAAATCAGTTTCAAATGTCTATATAATGTCTGATTTTTCTCTATGTGAAATGACAAGAAAAGTTATACTACTATGGCACAAAACAAATCAGTGGTTACTCTGGCTGGAGGGAAGTCAGGGTGGAAATTAACTGCAATTAATTTCAAGGGAATCTCAGAGGATAATTTTGAAGCTAAATTGCTTGGTGTACATACAACTATATACATCTACTAAAAGCCATTTATTTCAATATTTAATTTTGATGAATTTTGTGGTATGTAAAATCTACCACAATAGCTTTGTAAAAAATTGAATTATTGGTTTATAAATCTATAACTTGAAACTTCAAAACTTGACATGTTTTGTCCCATTATATTCAGCTGAAATGATAGGGCTCTAAGATTGAACTGCATTCTGAAAAATGAAAAGAAGAAAGTCTTTTTCCTAACCTACCATGAAACCATTGCTTGCTGGAAGCTGACGGATGCATTGATGTATAAAATCTATTTTGGAGTCCATTTATATGTTTGTCCTCCTAAATCTTATGGTTGGCTCTACTAGTGTGACATCTTACATCTACAATTCATTCCTGGGAACCTGAGATGTCCTATTCTGTTCAAAGTTATTGAGTGTTCGGTCCTTGGAGGGGAAGTGTCCTGCTCATTGAATACTTCAATTTAAATTATAATTGAGGGTGGCACCTACTTTCTACCATTGTATGTAGCCTAAAAATTCATAAATATGTATAGCATTGGAGACATTACATTTGATTTTAGGAAATAATAGTGTGCAGAGGAAAGTTATGCCTTTGTAGGTGATATTGATTAGCATTCACATCAACCTACTAAGGGAACAGTGAATGAGGAAAACCATCAATGCAAAGACAGCCAACATTCAATATGGAGTTATTTTAGCCTCACGTATAGGTAGTTAATATTATTAACACTATTTTACTTTTCATGAAAGCTTCTAAGTGATGACAATAGGTTCTGTTATCTTTTTAAATCTGCAATTGAAGAGTGAAGGATATTATCATTTTAGGTCATCTTTCTCATCATCATAATGGCTCAATGTGATTATATACTGTACACATTTTATAATGGGCTTGACATTTGCCGGTTTCAAGTTGGCACTTGGGAACACGGGGCAGTGACTGGTTCAATAAGAGCATTTAGCCAGAAAATGAGGAGGCCTAGTGTTGAAATATGTAGGTGGAGAAATGCTGACTTGGAGAAGGCCAAGAGAGATCAAGGTGACAAAGTACTACCTTTGATGAATGCCATCCATAGTGTGGTCCAACCTTGATTCTTTGAGGATCTGCTTGTGATTGCTCATTCTTTTTTGCATTCTTATGTCCTCACTTGTTGCTGTTATGTGCTGTGAAGTCAGGTCTGACTCATAGTGACCCAATACACAACAGAAACACCCCTGGACACTGTACCACGCCTGGCACTATGTCTGTACTTCTCTGCTGTTTATAGGGTTTCCAACGGCTGACTGTTTCAGGGTTGTTTTGGAAGGGGGATGCCCGGTCCTTCTCCCATTTTTTATGGTACTGGGAATCAAACCCAGGGCCTTAGAGAGCACAGAGCAGCACTCTAACAACTGACCCCAGCCCCATTTCTCACTAGTTGACCTTTAAATGTTATAGGTTATTCATCCTTAAAGAGTGCTGCAGAGTCCATAATAAACATAAAAAATCTTTCAGAAAGAATCTTTCAGAAGAATGCATAAAACTAGCAAGGCCCACTTTTTTTCTCTCTCATATTTTTGGTTTATTCAGCTTTCACTTTCCATTTGATTCAATCTTTCATAACTCCCTTGGTTTTTGTCTCTGAATTGTTTTTTCCTGGATCCTAAATACTGTCATGAACTTTTGGTCACACATATCATCTTACTCTGCTTTGGCTAACAAATTCAGTGGATCCTTGGATTAAGTACCAATTTGAGAATCTGCTGAAATCCATGGAGATTGTGGCTTCTGTTGAAGCTGAAGAAAAGTGATATATGCGTCAATATGTTTTATTTCATTTTATCCTAAACAATGTTGTGAAGTAGCTAGGACTTGTGATTTTTAACATATTTTACTGTGTCATGTAAGCAAGTACTATAAAGCAAATGTGAAAGGTCATTCATTACTCAATGTGGCTTTATTTAAACAAACATGGAAGTAAGCATTGAGATGTTTTTAAAAATCTTTCATTCTTAGGGTCTAAAATAAGTCTAATAATGCACAGATGGTTGTTATGATAGAGTTTCTATACATCTTTACATCAGGCTAGGATGTTAATTCTTGTGGAAAAATCAGTATAATACTTGCACATGTCTGAAATATATAAGAAAAATCTTTACCTTCAGTGACCAGATCTCATTGGTTGATTATGACATAATTTCTGCTAACGTTTTGAAATTCATGATTAAACATGTTTAAGAAGTTTGTTAAGAAGTTCCCATCAGCCCTCAAAAAGGCAAGGCTAACAAATAACACAGCCTACAGCCGTAGCCCTGTGGCATCTGATCCGGTAAGATCTCAGAAGCTAAGCAGGGTAGGGCCTGGTTAGTACTTGGATGGAAGACAGTCAGGGAACACCAGATACTGTAGGCTTGGAAGAAGGACCTGGCAACCCCCTCTCAAAAATCAATCTGCCATTGAAAACCCTACGAACAGCAGAGAAGCACTGACAATAGTGTTTCACCTGTTGTACAACAACAAATAACACAGTTTGTGTAGGGTTAATTTAGAGGAAATATCATTATTCAGTGACTCTAAGTAAGGAATTAATGTCTAAAATCTAAAGAGCAAATAATAAGTGAAATATGGGCACAAGATGACATATTTTAAGCAACACAAAAAGTTTTCAGGTAAAGAATTAACCTAAAAATAAAAATAAATGCTAAAAAAAAGAAACAAAACAACAACAAAGAAACCCCACCTCACAGCACAATATCTTATGGTCAATCTGACAGGAATCCACTGAGATAAAGGCAGAAAAATTTTATGTACACACATTACAGAAAAGACCATCTACATTATAGTTGTGGCATTCTTGACTTCTAGTATAATAAAATGTATAATGCCACCATATTAAAAGTATTCTGCTTTCTATTGTTTATCTAGTTTCATTTCATTAGAGACCCCTACTCACTAATGAAGCTAACTTATAGTCATTAAAAAAAAATTGAGTGGCTTCGAGTATCAGCAACCATAACGTAAGTGTCCACACAAGATTAAATGTGTTACATCCAGTTCCTGAATCTAAATGTCATGTTATTTCATACCAACACAGACATGTGGCAGGAGCTGTAGAAAACTAGGCTATTAATGGAGAACTTAGCCTTTTAATCAAGGTATTCCATATGAAGCTGAGTAAGTTTTATCCAGTGTAAAACTGCATGACATAATCAAATGAAATGTTACAGAAAAACATTTTGAATTAGAATCTCAAATTTGAGATTTATTTTTATACAAGTTTTCGATTGTTGCTTGTTTTCTTTTGTTCATCTGTATTTAAAGCTTCAGACATCAAAAATGATTCTATTCCTGGTACATATTTCATGTTTTGGATGGGAAAAGAAATGGAATATAAAACAACTTTATTTGCTGGTAGAAAGAATATTTTCAAGCCTTTAGTCTTTAGATTTGCAAATACTAGGAAAACAAGAAGTCACATATGAATGATAGGAATCTGCATCAGATTCTTTAACCATGATTAACTGTAAGTAAGCTTTCTTACATATACCTGAATTGACTACCTGGAGAACTATCTATATCATGAAAATTCTTTGATACAAGATTTAAATATGCTATTTTAAGTGTCAAGTACCTTTGTATTAAAATATTATTATTACCATATTTTAAGGCATACAGCAAACAGAAAGAAATTACAATAAAAAGACAAGCATAGAACATAAAAAATAGTTACTTCAATAAGGGAAAACTGAAAAATAAACAAATAAGTATAAGACAGAAAAAACAACAGCAAAGAAGTGGTAGAGCTCAGAGAGAGACGTATTTAATATGTAGATATTTCACAAATTGGTGGTGAGCAGTCATTAGGAAGGTTGAGTATTCTGACATCATCCTATTCACCCAAGTACATCACTGGGTTTCTGTTTCCACATTAAGTTGTACCAGTTCATTCAATCTTTTAACATAACTTGATCATAATTGTGTGTTAAAACTGAGATTAGTATTTGCAGTTTTGATTTTTCTTCAATTTATAGTACCTGCTCTGTCTCTTCGGGTAATATACAGTTTACTCATCTGTATTCAGTAATAGCAAAATTTACTTATTAAGATGGTTCATTTTGATTTTTAAAAAGTTGGAATTCATTTGAATGCATTTAAGCCATGATTCACTAGAATGGAAAAGTTATTTTATTCATATCTCAAAACATCAAGTATAATCCAATTTTCCTTTCAACATCTCTCCACTCACTGCCAATTGTTTATGCCCTCTGGTTCATCTATACCAAATGAAGTGTCCTGTTCTGAGCTCATACTATAGTACCTGCATTCAAGTCTTCATTCTGTATTCCTAATTCTGGATTCCTAACTTCTTAGCCTTTAATTATGGGGAAAAAAAGGACCTACTCATTGGATTGTTCATTCAATAACATTTATTTATTCATTCCCTAATTCTGTAGTCAATGCCTACTTTGTAACAAGCATATTCTTGATAATGAAGAGCTGCTGTTGTTATTGTTAGGTTCCATCGAGTCAAGTCTGACTCATAGTGACCTGATGTAGAACAGAAATAAACACTCCCTGAAGAGCAGAGAGTAGAAATGACCTGCTCTCCCTTAGCTTACATTCTAATATGTATGTATTTACATATTTATTGCCAGTAGGGGATGCCCTAAGCACCAAATAGAAAATGCACATAAAATTTAGCATCATTCCTGTCACAGAGTAGGTACTCATTAGGTGCCATTATTTTTATTATCATTATTATCTTTCTCTGGATTTACATAAAACCTGGTGAGATCTGTAGCTATTGCCTGTCAAAAGTCGGGAGATTTTATTTTAAAGATCATATGCTTTTGATATCTCCTACCATTGCCATCATGACTATGAACCTAGCTGATATTCACTAAACATGTCCAGAATTGAACTCTGAGTTCTCATTCTGCAATAAAATATTGTTGAGTCTCTGAATGGTGATGAACTAGTGACATGTGATCTATATTCTAAAAGCAAGACATTTGGTGCATCAGAGATGTTCAATTTATTATGAGAGTTACCTGATTGCATTATTCCCAGCATATATTTATTGATAGTGGATGGGTATTGTTTACTGTTTTTGAAGGTTAAATAATGCCTCACTGCAAAACTCAGAAGAAATCTAGCAGCTTCAGTTCATCAGGATGCTGTCCTTTGTTAAAATAAAGCTACAACAAAGGTATAAATACCACAAGAAGAGATCTCAACCTAACAAAGGGGGAAAATCTCCTTATAAGTATCTTGCATGGCAGGTGGTGAAGTTTAAATACAATTATTTGGTAAGCTGGATTTAGATGTCAAACCATATACCTTCAGATATTTATCCTTTTAGGCTCTTTCCCCTACTTGGGAGCTATGTATTTTATTCCAGTCCTTTGAAGGGATTCCTGTTTTTGCTAGCTTTGCTTTCCTATAATTCCAATGCACACTTCACTTCTTCAGCCTGACTGATCAGGTTTTGTATTTGTTTAGAATCTCTCCCTAATGCTGATCAATGTAAATCTGGTCCTGCCCTAAGACTCAAACTTTCCTTTGGGATCATTTTCAAAGGTTTAAATTGTTTTGACCCTTAAGTAATCCTTGATTTCAATTATTTTCCACATAGTATTCTAATGGGAGGATCTGAACCTCCATCTTCCAAAAAGAATTCAAATCTAAAGTGACTTCTAAATATTTGGTTTGCCACAAAGTTCTCCTTTTTTATAATAAATTTTATCCTGGATTTTAAATTTTTATAGATATATGTACATCTTTACTCTTGCTATAAACATTGCAAATCAGAGCAGTGACCTCAGTTTACTCTATAAACAACCACTAATTGAAGAATCTGATATTACTTATTAGATCAATTTAATCATCCCATCCATTTTCATTAATACCAATTTGTTACCTAATAATGGCTCCTACCTAACAACTATAGCTCCTAAGATCACAATATACAGGTTAGTTTTTGTTGACATGATAGTACATGATGATATAGTCTTAAAGATGTTATGTTGTTTAAGTCTCTATTCTCTTGTGTTTTTATAAACAAAATGACCACGTATCAAGTTTATTTACCTAAGACAGTTCCAATTTACCATGATTGTCTGACATAATTATTATTATCAATTCTCTCATTCTAAAAAGTGCCTTTTTTTGATGGTTAGGTCTATGGTAGCCCATTGTTGTTATTACATGCTGTGGAGTTGTGTCCAACTCATAGCGACAATCACAGAGTTTTCAATGGTTGATTGTTTCGGTGTTGTCTCAGAAATGGATTGCATATCCTTCTCCCATTTTTGTAGTGCTGGGAATCGATCCCAGTATCTCAGAGACTGCAGAGCAGTGCTCTACCAACTAAGATAAATCCCAGCCCATGGCAGCACATTACAGAGCATTAAAGTGAAAGAAAATTTCTCTGCACTGGCTAGATCAACCACATATTCCATTTTTTGCTGAGTCATCACGAAGAATGTCCCTTGTGAAGAAGGGGCCTTGTTTGGAGGTCAAACATTATTGTTCATTATGTGCAACTTTAAGTACAAGGGTGGATATAGACTCTAATTGAAGTGATAACATACATGCCCAGTAGTCATGCTTCTCTTATTGATTTTCTGCTTTCAAAGAATGTTGTCATTACATCTTTTAATTAATGTTTGTCTTAAAGTAGGCAATTGACAATAATGTACAAAAGGAAGAAAGGATGTGAATATATCCTCTCTGATGAGAGCAAAGTAAAATTAATATTTAAACATAAGAAAAATGAGAAATTAAGCTATATATTAAAAAAATCTGTACAATGTGTCTATTAGTTCATCCCATCTTCTGAAGAATGATAGAAACATTTTTGTATGTCATACTTAAGACCACAGGTTTTCACATCAGTGTTTAGTGGATTGAATCAGTTTTTAATGATGGCTGAGAGATAAATATAAGTAAGAATTTACCATGTATGGTATTATAAATTAATAAGTTTAATATAACTTTATGTACTTGTGTTTTTCAAATGAATCCCTAAGATGCCATGAATCTAATTAATCATTGTCTGCAAACTTCAAAATGAGGTTTTATTAGCTTTACACAAAAGTGCTACTCATAGAACATATAATTCAATGTCAAATTAGTAGTTCAAAAAGAAAATCCAGTTTAAATAACACCTGATAATATTCTTTTTAAAGGATAAATTGTTCCAAAACTTTCTCTTAATTAATTATATGTATTTATAAACTCCTTTGACACATTAAGTTAGCAAATTCTTGAAAATATTTATTTGATAGGTTTCATAGCATCAGTTTTACCCCTGTAAAAACATAAATTCTATTTTTATTATGTAAATTATCATTTTACCCATAATCTAGATTTCAGTTTTCTTGACTTTCTTGAGTTTGTCATACTGTCTTCCTTCAAGTTACCTATTTCATGTCTTGTTGAAACACTTGTCTCTTATTTTGGGTAAGCTGAGCCACACCCATCATTAAGTCTTCACTGTTAGTTACTCTAGGATGACCTCAAGTTCCTCACATTACATGGAGCTATATTCCTATTTAAAATTATTTTTCAAAGTTTGTTTTCCCCACCAGAATGAGAGCTCCAGAAGGGGAAGGATCAACTCTATTATTGTTGTTTTTGTTGTATTTTTTTTAAACTGTTTTTTCTTCCCTTTATTGTATAACTAGGGCCATGATGTGCTTTGATAATCAATGAACAGTCTTTTATTGGCTAATAGTGAAAGATTTCCTGAAAGTTCAAACAAAACAACAAATTCCTGATGTTCTCCCTCTATGATGCTTCTACTCTACTGAAAAGCACATCACAACCCTGCCATCATTATTTTTCTTATGCATTACATTTTTTCTTCTCTATATTTTTCTCGTGGTCCTCTTCTATTCCCTTTGCCCACTTGGAAAGAACACTTGCTACCACTCAGGTGTGATAGCAATTGTAGGAAATTAATCTAGTTCAGGGAAGACTGAGTACCAAATACAGATAATTTACATGACTTAATTTGAGAACTATTTATGTGACATTGGGCAAGTTTCTTAACCTTTCAAATCTTGGGTAATATTAAATGGAAATGTTAACCTCAGAATTATAAGAATTATGAATTAACATACTACAAATAGATTTTAGAAATAAGAGAAAAATAAACCCATCATAAAAAGTAGTGTTAACTTTAAAAATCATAATTCATCCATTAATGATTTGTTATGAATACTATTAAGGATATTTTGTGTCAGGTAAGTCTAAAATATTGCATTTGAAAATATAAAATTGAAAAGGACAAAGGCAATGTGTATATCACCAGCTACTTTTGTTTTTCTTACTCTTTGCCTTAAAAAATTAATCTAGTTGTTAAAGAGAAAGGTTACCTTCTACCATCTTATAATTTTTGAGCTGTAAATGTCCCTGTAAAATACATATACATATATATGTCTATATATGTTTGTATATATATATATGTATATATACACACATATATATGTATATATATATATATATATATATACACACATATATATGTATATATATATACACACATGAGGTTTGACTCATTAGGTAGAATGCTGCTCTGCATTCTCAGAGGATCCGGGGTTGATTCCTAGCACCACAGAAATGGGAGAAGGACTTGACAATCCACTCCTCAAGCAATCCCCAAACAGCCATTGAAAAGCCTATGAGCGTCACTATGAGTCAAACTTGATTCAACAGCACCAAACAACAAATAGCAACCAAACAACAAATAGCAAACACGCACACACACACACACACACACACATTTATATTTATATGTGTGTTTGTTGTGTGCATATATATGGGATATATATATATATATGTGATACACACACACACACAAACACACACACACCAAGGGATAATGGGGTAAATGTAAAATGAATAAAGTCATATATTACATATATGTATATATGTATATGGGGCTGGGATTTGGCTCAGTTGGTAGAGTGCTGCGCTGCAGTCTCTGAGGTCCCGAGTTCAATTCCCAGCACCGCAAAAATGGGAGAAGGGCATGGCAATCCACTCCCAAGGCAATCCCAAAACAACTAGCCATTGAAAACCCTATGAGGGTCGCTATGAGTCAGGTACTGACTCGATGGCACCTAACAACAACAATATATGTATATACGTAATACGTATATTACATATATGCAATATATGACTTTATTCATTTTACCTTTACCCCATTATTCCTAGTTTACCCCTTTGACAATTAATTTTGATATATAATATATTGCAAGACAAATTTAATAATGGACATTGAAACTTGAAAACATTTTTGAAATTTACTTCAGAAATTATAACCCCATCAACATTGTATTAGCTTTCTTATCACAAGTATTTATAAACCATTTTAATGTGGTAACTGCTATACAATAAAGTATTAGTTAATGCAAATTCAATACATGATTTCTCTCTTCTATGAAGAAGCAATCACTACCTTCATTTTAACTCAGTCCAGCAACTCAATTATTGATCTTTCCTACTCTACATTGAGTACTTTTCAGAGTTTGAAATATGACTTTCCAATACAATTCCTACATCTTTTTGGAAAAGATACTTTATATTCAATTTTAGCATCGTACATGAACATAGGATTTTGGACAAATAATTTATATTTGGAGTGAATGAAATTATGGTTTTGGTTGTGTTAAATCCTTAGAAACATGAAAATAAGGGAAGACTGACTAAATGTGACATAGATATTTACACACATACATATCTATTTGTAGCAATATTCTATTCTTAATATCATTAGCAATATTCTATGAATAGCAGAGAAGCACTGTCAAATATAATGCCAGAGAATGAGCCCCCCAGGCTGGAAGATATTCAAAAGATGACTGAGGAAGAGTTGCCTCCTCAAAGTAGAGTCTTCCTTAGCGACAGGAGGAGAGTAAAGCCACTTGGACATCCTTTTGCTGATGTGGCATGACTCAAATTGAAGCAGAACAACTGTAAATATCCATTAATAATTGGAATGTGAAATGTATGTAGTATGAATCTCAAGAAAATTTGAAAACATTAAAAGGGAACTGGAACATATAGACATCCCCATCCTAGGCATCAGGGAGCTAACATGTACTGGCTTGGACCATTAGAATCATATAATCACATAGTGTACTATAATAGGAATGACAACTTAAAGAGAAATGGGGTTGCATTCATCATCAAAAAACTCATCTCCAGATCTGTCCCAAAGTACAATGCTGTCAGTGATAGAATAATATCCATACACCAACAAAAAAGGCCAGCTAATGTGACTATTATTCAAATTTACACACCCACAACTAAGGCTACAAAAGAAGACAGGGAAGATTTATACCACCTTCTGCAAGCTGAAGTAGACTGAACATGTTGATAATTACTGGTTATAGGAATGCAAAACTTGGAAACAAAGAAGATGGCTCAGTAGTTGGAAAATATGGTCTTTGTGACAGAAATGAGGCTGGAGATCACCTAATAGAATTTCTTCAGACCACTGATCTTTTCACAGCAAATATATTTTTTCACCAACATAACCAGGCACTGTACACATGGAATTCACCAGATGGAACATATAGAAAGTAAAATAACTAAACTTGTGGAAAGAGACAATGAAAAAGCTCAATTTCAAAAGTCAGAACAAGACCATGTGCTGATTGTGGAGTAGACCATCAACTGCTCAAATGCAGGTTCAAACTGAAACTGAAGAAAATTAGAACGCGTGTACAAGAACCAAGGTATGAGCTTAAGCATATCCCACCTGAGTTCAGAGACCACCTCAAGAATAGGTTTGATGTGTTAGACACTAATGATTGGAGACCAGAGGAGCTGTGGTATCACATCAAAGACATCATTCATGAGGAAAGCAAAAGGTTATTAAAAAGACAGGAAAAAAAGAAAAGACCAAATTAATGTCAAAAGAGACTCTGAAGCTTGCCCATGAACATCAAGCAGCTAAAGTAAAAGGAAGACATGACAAAGTTAAAGAACTAAGTAGAAGATTTCCAAGGGCAACTTGAGAAGATAAAATAAAATATTTTAATGACATGTGCAAAGAGCTGGACACAGAAAAACAGAAGGAAAGAACATGCTCTGTTTTCCTCAAACTTAAAGAATTGAAGAAGAAATACAAGCCTCAATTGGCAATAGTGATGAATTATACAGGGAAATTATTAAATGATGCAGAAACATCAAGAGAAAATGGAAGGAATACAAAGAGCATTATGCCAAAAAGAACTTGTGGATGATCAATCATTGCAAGAAGTTGTATATGAGCAGGAGCCAATGGCACTGATGGACAAAGTGGAAGCTGCCTTGGAGTAATTGATTAAACACAAGGCTCCAGGAATTGATGGATTACCAGTAGAGAAGTTTCAACAAACAGATGTAACACTAGAGATGCTCACTTGTTTATGTCAAGAGATTTGGAAAGCAGCTACCTAGCCAACTGACAGGAAGAGATCCATATTTGTGTCTATTCTTAAGAACAGGGATCCAACAAAATGTGGAAATTATTAAACAATATTATTAATATCATGTATAAGTAAAATTTTGCTAAAGATCATTCACAAGCAACTGCAGCAGTATATAGACAGGGAACTGCCAGAAAATCAAGCCAGATTCAGAGGAGAGCATGGAAGCAGGGACATCATTGCTGATGTCAGATGGATGTTTATTGAAGGCAGAGAGTACCAGAAATATGTCTATTTATGTTTTATTGACCATGCAAAGGCATTTCACTGTGTGGATCATAACAAATTATGGATAACATTGTGAAGAACGGGAATACCAGTGCATGTAATTATACTAATGAGGAATCTGTACATTGACCAGGAGGCATTCATTCAAACTGAACAAGAAATCACTGCCTACTTTAAGGTCAAGAAAGATGAGCATCATGGCTGTATCCTTTTGTCATACCTCTTCAATCTCTATGCTGAACAAATAGTCCAAGAAGCTGGATGTTATGAAGAAGAATGGGGCATTATGATTGGAGAAAGACTTATTAACAACCTATGTTATGCAGATGACACAACTCTGGTTGCAGAAAGTAAAGAAGATTTGAAATATTTACTGAAGTTCAAAGGACGCAGCCTTCAGTATGGATTGCGCCTCAATGTCAATGAAACAAATATCCTCACAACTGGGTCAGGAGACAACTTCATGATAATGGAGAAAAGATTGAGGTTGTCCAAGATTTTGCTTTACTTCATTCTACAGTCAACACCTGTGGAAGCAGCAGTCAAGAAATCAAAAGATATATTGCATTGGGAAAAGATGTAAAAGACTTCTTTAAAGTGTTAAAGAGTAAAGATGTAACATTGAAGATGAAGATGTGCCTGACCCCTTCTTCAGTATTTTTAGTTACATCATATGGTTGTTAAAGTTGGACATTAAATAAGGAAGACAGAAGAATTAATGATTGTGATTTATGGTACTGGAGATGAATATTGAATATGTCATGGACTGCCAAAAGAACCAACAGGTCTGTCCTAGAAGTGCATACAGTGTGCTCATAGGAAACAGTATAGCTAGACTGTGTCTTATGTATTTTGGACATGTTGTCAGGAGGGACCAATTCTTGGAGAAGGACATCATGTTTGGGGGAGTTGCAGATCAACAAAAAGTAAAAGATGACCCTCAACTAGATGAATTAACACATCTGTAATGGACTTAAACATAAAAAAGACCATGTGCCTGGCACAAAATTGGGGAATGTTTTGTTCTGTTGTACCTAGGGTTGCTATGAGTCAGACCTGAACTGACAGCACCTAATAACAACTACATTCTTATAGGAAAATGCTTGGATTTGTCAGCTTCACTTTTTCAGTCTCCAAATGTCTTCTGAATGCTTTCTACACACCACACATTGGCAATTAAATTTAATATGCATATTCGATTGTCACTTTCATAGGAAAAAATAGAAATAACACCACAAAAACTGCATGAAATACTATAATAAAAATGAGATAATTTCATATTTATAAAAGACTAAATTGGATTCCTATAGTTTGCTTTCTTCACTTCCATTAGAATGGTGGACTATTTCTTTACATGGAATTTTTTATGCCAATTTAAAGAAAGGATTATAAAAGTGGTGATGAGCACTTTAAAAGTGAAGCTGGAATCTCTAAATTTAACAAAGACAAGAGAAATGGAGCTTCTCTCACTGCTGATGTGATATCGAATAAACTTCCCTAGGGACCTGCAGAAATGACTGAGCAAGTCATCTGCTCACATCACGGTCTTTCCATATCTACTCACTTGTTAGAAGATGTACCTCTGAACTTAATAAAACTGAAGATCATGTATATGCAGAGTGAACTAATAGTTATGTTTTTCAGTCCATTTCAAGTTAATGTGGCATGGAATGGTCAGGGGAGGTTCCTCTGTGTCTCTGATGGCTGTCCTCCTCTTCAATGAGTTGTGTTAAATGATCCCTTTAAGAGAGATCCTTCATATCTAGCTCTGAAAAAAAAAATGGAGTTCTGAATAGCATTGTTTTTAGTGTATGGAATTCAACAGATGGTATCAAATGGCCAATTCATTAAACAACTTCCTGAGGGTAGATCCCCAGCTGAGCCTCCCTATTAGCCTCATTTCATTTACTTTCACTATGTACTCATTCACTCTAACACTATCCTTTGAGTATCATTCATGTTTCCCTGGAAGATGTAATGGTGCATATTAGCAAATCTGGAGCTTAAGTATGAGTTTAATAATGGCTGCTCTTATGCTTACATTTTCTTTAAACAACGTCTTACTTTTAAATGATTGTGTTCCACTTTAAAAATTGTGACTACTTATCTTTCTGAAATTAAATTCACCAAGAAAAAATTATAGGTAGCAACATTTTTTCTTAGCTGTCAACTAGATCTTT
The DNA here is from genome assembly GCA_007922755.1 of Pedetes capensis. Classification (NCBI taxonomy): domain Eukaryota; kingdom Metazoa; phylum Chordata; class Mammalia; order Rodentia; family Pedetidae; genus Pedetes; species Pedetes capensis. Next base: position 17,819 of record VMDO01013864.1, on the reverse strand, counting down.
GATAGACATGTTCATCTTTAGTGTCCGGCTTAAATATTCTGTTCTGGAACAGGACAAATAAAAAACATTCTTCTCACAGAGCTTATGCATCTCTGAAGTCTTTATTGGGGAACTATGCACAACTACCTCCATGAAACACCTCCATGAAAAGAAAAAGTAGATTTATATTGGAAGCTATCTGGAAAAATGTCCATTTCAAGTGCACTCAAAGGACTTTCCAGTTGTTTTATTGCTAGTCCAGAACACATTCATGTCACTGAAATAACTTGGGCTAAGCAAGGTAGACACTTTTCTAAATTTGTGGGAGGCTACCTTGAAAACGATGATGGGAAAATAAATAGGCTATATTCTTCTACTGCTATTCATGTTAGAGTTAGAGCTTTCCAGTGGCAAGTTACTGCTAAGGAGTAAATGTCTGAGCAGCAATAAAAGGTGAGTACCTACCATACATCTATAACCAGTAATTTTGCATTCACACTTCAAACACAAGGTTAGTAAGGTCAAATACATAGATATTTACTCTCAATATAAAATATATGTACAAAGTTTTAGTAAATAGTGTCTGTGCTCCATATTAAATGTAATAAAGTTTTGCCCTGTGTTTAAAAAATGGTAATATAAGAGTGACTTTCTACAAGAAATGCTAATTTGAAAACTTATGAGAGATATTCACACTATATTAAAATGAATAATCAAAATTATTTAGATATTTTCAAATGTACCATCCATTGCCATATCTGACTCCTGTGTTTTTTCTCTTCCAGGTATTCTTCCCTGGAAAGAAAATGGCTGTAGCAGGATTTGCTCATGTGTGTTTTTATATTTATTGCTAAAATACTTGTCTGCAGGAGAAGGGATATTCTATGATAAGCAAAGACACGATTTAAAGCACATATAACCACTCATATACATATGTTTGGTTTACAGCACATACTCCAGGTGCCATCTTTTCAGAAAAATCAAATCAAATCAGTTTTACTTTCTCATTACTACAGCTTTTGCTATCTGCAACAGATGAGGCAATGTACTAGAAATGACTTTAGGGCTTGTGGTTGTAAATGTGAGCAATAAACTTTTGATTACATGAATCATTTGTGTTTGGTAAATGAAAAGGGAGCCTTATATTGTGATACTAGTTGAATCATTCCATCTAATCTTTTCCTCAAAAGTTCCTTTAGGGTAGAGGAAATAGTATAACTGAATCTGGATTGGGATGTCTCATGAAGTGTTTTTCAATAGTGACGCAGAGAAAGAATGTTTGTAGTGACCTCCATCCTTTCCTAAAATCAACCTCCTGTGTTGTCCTGGCCACTTCTTATGCCAATGTACTAGGTCAAGGGAATAATTCAATGAAAGGAATCAGAAACAATGCCTGCCTACAGAAATCAGGGTACATTGGCTATTTAAGTGCTTAGGAAGTAGGGCTGAAACCATAAGGAATTTATACAAATACAAGAAATTCAATCCAGGTTATAATAGTAGCAAATGTCTCCATGTAGCTTATTTTTTTGCCAGGCAAGAATTCCAGTATTCCAACTATTTTATGTATATTAACTCACATAATACTCAATACTTCCCTCCCTATGATAGGGCTATCATTTTCACCCTCATTTTATAAGAGAGGAAACTAGCAGAGCCGCTAAATGACTCACACACAGAGTTGGTAGGAGAAATAGAATTTGAGCCTTGGGAGGCTGACACCAGAAACCTGAGTTGACATTGTGTTGCCTTCTAACTCCATGAGTTTGGCCAATATCAGCATATGCCTCAGTCACAAACTTGCAATCCTCCTGCCTCCCAAGTCGCTGAGATTACAGGTGTGCACCACCTTGCCTGGCCTAGATCTCTTTTTTAATGGAGCAAAATATTTATTCTCTGAGCCCCTAGACTTATAGATACAAGATCCAATGAGTGACCTCAGGGCATTTTCATCCCCTTAAATCATTGCCTAAACCAGGAAATATTTGGTTTGTTTTCTAAGTAAATACAAATATTTTGTATTCATTTATTTGATCACTTGCCATTGCTATTTACTTACCACAGAATGAAATAGCAACTATTTTTGAAAGACAAATACACAAACAACTGTTTGAATTTTTTTCTTGGAATGCAACTCCAAATGCAGTTCATGTGACTTATCTGGCAAAGCCACAGACCCAAATGTTTAAAAATAGCTTGTTGGACACCAAGTTTTAGTATTGTATCAAGGACAGAATTTAGACAGATGTAGTCATTGGCTTTTAGAGCATTCTTAAACCAATTATTTTCAAACTTTTTGGCAATGTCTCACAGTAAAATGTACTGGATTTTGCAAGTTAGCATAGGCAAAACTTAAAATGTAGATACACATTCATAACGGACACATTAATGAATTTTCTTAAAGTTTCATGAATACATTTTATCCTCAAAAGGTAGAATTAACTTGATATTTTCTATAGTTTTCACTTAGAAAAAGATAGTCATTATGTAATTAATTCAAAGCCCACTTATGAGGTCATACACTAATCTGAAAAATACTTTTATTTTTGTATTTTTATTTATTGACATACATATTTATGGGTTATTGTGTGACATTTTGATATGTGTGATATTTTATCCATTTTATATATTCAAAACATAAAACATTTTTTACTTTAAAATCAAGATAAGTATTTTTGTCCTTAGGTGCTATCAAGTCAGGTATGACTCATAAGGACCCTAGGTACAACAGAAGGAAACACTCCACAACACTGTGCCAAGCCTACCACTATGTCAGTGCTTCTCTGCTATTCATAGTTTTCAATGGCTGATTGGTTGTTTCAAGAGTGTATCAGAAGTTGGCTACCAGGTCCTTCTCCCATTTTTGCAGTACTGGAGATTGAACCCATGGCCTCAGAGAGTACAGAGTAGTACTCTACCAACTGAGCTCAAACCCAGCTCCCAGGATAAACATAGTTATATCAAACACATCAGTTCTCTGTGGTGAAAAACATTCAAAATCTATTTTTTCTAGCTCTTTTGAAATATATTGTCCATTATTATTATCTATAGCCTCTATTTTAAACTGATTATAGTATAGTACAGGTTAGATCTGCATTCAGACTGGTTAGGGAACCAAATTTTCTTATGATTTCCATGGGAATGAAAATATTTTGCAAGTTCTAAACAATTAACAAAGAACTTTCAGAGCTGTTTATTAATTATATTATGACTAAAGTTTCTTTAAAATATCCATTTTTTAAGTTCACACATATCAATAATCCTCTATCATCCACCCTTGGAGAGTAATCCGAAACAAAAGCTTTAAAATTGTCTATGTAGTATCACCCTAATATTAAGCAATTGTATAAGAACATCTCTGTCCACAAAATTTGTTTTCTGATGTATGAAAATTAGAGAAAGTTAAATTTAACCACAGGAAACAAACACAGTAAGGACATTATTAGAAAGTCACCTACTTCTAAAGTGTGATAATTTATTTTCAAATAACAGTTTAAATCACACTTAAGGTATCTTTCTAATATATTGCACCCACACTTAGCAGCAAAGGAGTTAACTAAACATTTATTCTCATCTATACAATATTCTTTCCTGTAAACCTTGTGAAATTCTCATTAAAAGTCTAACATGTTTAGAAACAACAGTGCATTAATAGGAATGCAATTAAGTACTTATTGCTTTTGTCATTTAAAGTAAGTTAACCAGATGGCATGAAATCCTCCAAAAGAGATTTTAAACAAACAATTGAGATTTAATTAATATGCACCAGTTAACTCACTAAATATATAGCAACCAGCTCATTAAACACAAGGTAAATACTTATTTGAGATGAATTGCATATTCCTTTTTCCATTTATCTTCATTTTGCATGACTGGTCATGTGACAGTGACTTTGAAAGCCAAAACATTTATAAGTTAAAACATCTTTACACTTCTCATAATTTTTTATCCATGCTGAAACTGAACTTGACATTATTTTCATGGAAAATCTGAGTTCACCTACTGCATAATAATGACAACTAGAACAATTTGAATTATTTAACCTTAAATATTGGAATAAAGGCACATATGCTATTTAGAGCAAATAACACTTCTACATCCACTCTTAGTACCTTTACATGGATTATATATTAATATTCCCAGTGAGTTTTAAATAATTCTCTAACTTCCCTACTGTGTGCTTCTTTTCTGCTTATAGTAAAATTATGTACAATTGACCACAGAATGTTATCCAACATTTTATGAGGTCATTACCCTTATCATTTGATTAAAATAAATATGCAATAATGAAGGAGGAGGAAAATGCTCACCTGTCCAGACCATCACCAAGTGTAGTGTGAAAAATTAACATGATGCAAATCTTACAGCCAGAGCAGAAGACACTCTGCTTGTTTCCACAATTCTTAAGATTTCAGTTACCTCAGATTTTATGAGTTCAAATTCATGGGTCACGTGGACCCAGGCATTTTGACATATCTTACCATTGGGATTCTTTAAAATAATCTCAAAATATATATATTAAAATTGTCAACAAACACCCTGCTTTTTTTAGCTTTACCCTTTTCTTAGGGCTCACCTAAGTCAATGAATCCTCCTATGAGTTATCCTTTTATACTAACCTACTTGACGATTAACTTCCTTGTTTTTCAGCTTTGCATCCTAAATGATCCATTTCATTCATGAAAATTTCTTCAGCACACATACATATCATATAATTAATATCATTAATATTCTATAAAATTAAAAATATTTCTTAACAAAAACTTTATAAAGAATTCCAGAGACAATTCTGAAGATGTAAAACTTGTTTTTATTCTGACTATAATATTAATCATTAAATAATAAATACTTAATATGTAACATAATAAACAACATATAGCATACAATAGAATATTGAAGCTTTCTGGAGTTTCTTCAAAGTTAATAATGTATTAGGTGTCAATGGTAGCTTTTTAAAAGTACCTTGGGTAAAAAAAGATTATATACATTTTGGCAGTGCTGTCATGAAGATTATGTTAGCATGTTTTAATTCCATGCAGCCTTCTTATCCTCTCAAATTTTGCAGGTATCCACATTGCCATGTTTTGGATGTGGTTCATCCCCACCAAAACTCATGTTCACGCTTGATGTCCAATGTAATGCTATTGAAAAGTGATTGAGCCTTTACAGGGTAACATCTAGAGTCAGAGGACTGAATCATGACAACCCTTGGAAGTAACTATGCCCATGTCACAGGACTAAGTAGCTAGAGATAGGATTAGTTATCATCAGAGTGGCCTGTTACAAAGCCTAGAATGTCCTCTCAGTCTCTTTTACATTGCATATGCCCACTTTTCTTTAAGCTTTTCCATCATGTTGTGACCCAGCCAGGGATCCCTCACCAGATGTCAGCACTGAGCTAGTCGTACTTCCCAGCCACTAGAAGTGTGAGACAAAACCACCTCTTTTCTTTACCCATTACCCAGTATCAAACATTTTGTTATAGCAACACAAAGATGGATAGGACATTCTCTCTGACCACTACTTGTTTTATAACTCCAGCAAGGAACTACCACCTTCTGACCTACCAATAGCTTCCAACCCTTCTTTTCACTTGGATTCTCATCTTGGATGTCTTTCCTTATCCAGATTAAAGTCCATATATCATCATTATATCTAAGTCCTATTTACATTTTAAACTTGCTTATTTTCCCTCATTTTCATACGATTTGGCAAGAAAAAATACAAATATAGTTGAAGCCAATACTTCTCCTTATCACCTATTCTATGGCAGTTGAATGTGAACAGGGTATATCACAGATCAGTCTTTTGTCCGTTTCTACCGATCTATACTGACTCATTTGATTATCTCATTCTCCCACTTTCTGAGGTCAAAAACTGTGGCATCATCTTTAACTGCATTTTTTCTCTGTATACTAGAAACAATTCATTAGAAAATTCTCTTGTCCTGACACTCAAAACATATTCAGATTCTAACACTTAGTCCCTCCACTGCTACCAAAGCTCAAGATATAATGATCTTCATTTGTATTAAAACAATGGCTTTTGACTGAACCTGCTTCTCATCCTTGTATTCCTGAGTCAACTCTTAACACAACAGAAGTTTGGAGCAACAACTTCTTTCCTTCCAATCCTGCAATGCTCCCTATTGTACTCAAAGTCACAGCCAAAGTCATGAAAATGGCTTATTATTTCCATTACTTTTCTAAACTCATTTTATATCACTCTCTGCTCCAACTATACTGATGCTATAGTTTCTTGAACATACCAAGCATTGTCTCTGGTATACTCTTCCCCATCACATTTGCATGGCTAAAGATCTTTGTAGTTTGAGACTTTGTACCAATGTCATTCCATATTTGCTGATCCGTTAAATAGTATGGATTTTGAATTTCTAACTTGCACTATTTCTTCTTATTTTACATTCCATGTAACATATCATTTCTTTTTTATCATACTTTGTACTGTTTTTTATATCCTTTTACCAGAATATATGAAGGTACAGTTATTGTTGCTTCATTCAGGATAGATTTTTAGCCTCTAAATGGTGCATATCTTAAGTTTTCAATAAATGCAGAATGAATTAATACATGCATACTTTAAAAACAAATACTACAGAAACTTGTACAGTAAAACACCTTAATGGGAAAAAATATTATCCCAGGTTTTGTCCCAACCAATCTCTCTGATTTTATTTGTCAGAAATACTTGTTTGTTCTTCTATCAGCTTACACTAAATAAAGAAATTACTGATGGCATGTTTATATTTCAATTATAGATGGTATGTATGAACTAATCATCATGAAAGAAGTGAATTTAATTTTTGCACCTAGCAACAATTTTTAGGAGTCTTCTGCTATTCCATCTACTTGTTGAATGCTAAAACATAAATTAGTATTTCTTTTATATTTTATATGATATACTAAATTCTCAACTTTTGTCTAATTAACTTGCTATAGAATATTAACTGACTACTATATAATATGAAGATATTCAATTTTCATCATTTCTCCCCTTCCTACACACAATACTCCTGGGCTAAACCTTTCATTTTACATTGTCAAGGTTATTGTATTTACATACTCATTTGCAATTGTAAATGTGCCATCTGTGTTTTGCCTATAAGGCAATAGAAGAAGTTAGAAACCTAATAAGCCAATTTCTGTTTTTTAGCAGAATCACAGTCTAGATACTCCAAAGTCTAGATACTCTATCTCCCTGTAAATAATATAATCTTTAATTTAATACCTTTTTTTTTCACATCTTGCTGAGTTGAAATAAAGTAAATGATTCTCAATGCCCCAAATTAAGTTAAGGCAAATAATTGAAGTAGGATGCTGACATTAAAAGGGTAGAAGTTATGTAAATATCAAACACATGGGATATAACAAAATTTAACCCATGGTCAATCTAAAATGAAATATCTCATAGGAAACTACCATGGAAAACTAGAATAAACACAAGCATTCAATGTTCAACATAAATGTTTAAAAGAATAAAATTCCCTCTTCAGGGGAATTAGCAAACAGGCTTGTCTGAATCATATCATGTGATAATTTTTAACCAGAATCTTAGTTGCATATAGGCTTGTATGGTCTTGAAAACTAAAATCAATATAAAGTGTTCACAGAGTGATAACTTCCTCTGATGATGGTAGAAGCAAAAATAGAATCTTTCTAGAAGAAGCTGGTTTCATCCTGGACCTCTAAGGAGAAAGGGCAGAGAAATGGGATCAGGCAGGGGGACTCAGGTGCCTACACCATACTAGCCTACCTCAGTGACAGGTAGAGGATCATCATAGGTAGACATTATACTGCATATGAGTCTTATACTTATTTGAATGTATAGTTCACATTTTTTAAATAAGACAAATACATGGAATTTATACTATTAATAACAAAACATTAAAGAGCTACTATTTACTGAATGTGTTCATGTTATAATAAGCACTTCCATTTATTATCTTACTTAAATTATATGTGAAAACATTCTTTTAATATAAGCATATATTTCCAGGTGAGGAATTCCTATTAGAAAAAGGTGAAGCAATTGCCCAAGGTCACACAAGTAGTTTATGGTAAAGTCAGGAGTTTTACTCTTTATTATGACTTAGTATAAAATACTCATTTCAAAATCTAGGTTGCTTATTTCCTTCTCAGTAGATTTAATATTAAAATGCCTACTCTACTTTCTGGGTTGGGGTTTGGCTCAGTTGGTGCTGTGCTGAGCTCTCCAAGGCCTTCAGTTCAATCCCCAGCATTGCAAAAATGGGAGAAGCATGTCTCAACACCCGAAGCAATCCTGAAACAATTAGCCATTGAAAACCCTATGAGGGTAGCTATGAATCAGACCTGACTCTAGGGCACCTAACAACAATGACAACTCTAATTTCTAAGCCTTCTGCACTTGTTCCAAAATTTTTAGTAACTTCACTATTAGTCTCTATTATTTTCCAAACTTTTCATGTATTTTCACCTGATCAAAATGATTATCACTAAAGAATTTGAGAAAGTACGGAGAAAGATAACATATGAGGGCAACACATACTCTGAGTTTGGGGACGGCGGCGGGGAATTAAATGGATGTACTCCTTCTCTTAAGTAGCAGTCCGTGCTGCCCTGGGTAGTTTTGTTTGCTTTTTGTTGTATTTTGTTAACATCAGTAAGATTATTAATTCTTTATTCTATATTACTGCTTTATTGTCACCTCCAGATACTTGTTGTTAGGTGCCAACGAGTCATATCTGACTCATACCAACCCTCATAGGATTTTCAATGGCTGATTATTTTGGGGGATTACTTTGGGAGTGGATTGCCACATATTTTTCCCATCTCCACATACTTGTTGTTGTTGTTAGGTGCCGTTGAGTCGTGTCCGACTCATAGCTACCCTCGTAGGGTTTGCAATGGCAAATTATTTCAGGATTGACTTGGGAGTGGGTTGTCACCTCCTTTTCCCCTGCACATACTAATTTTCCTAAAATATAGAAATGTTGCAAGTAACAGGTACATTAGCAAGAGCTATCCACAGTAAGACTCCTTTGGAAAATAATATGATAGATATAATCATAGTAGGCAATGTTCTCCTGCTCATTATTCCCTGTCATGGACTTAATTCTGATACCATTAGCATCCTAGTTATCTTTATTTTTATTAAGCATATTAACAACCCAGAACTAAAGTTCAATGTTCCTTATCCTTTTCTCTTCTCAAGCATCTCCATACAATTTGTCTCCTAAAGTCCTAAAAATGTTTTACTAGTGTAATTGATGCCACTCTGCTGTTACATTAAAATAGTGTTAGAGATTAAGTCAAATCAGCAAGAATTCTTTAAGCTAGTGTGTTGAGATGTTCAAATAAGCAGAAGCCATAAATCTAACTCTTTAGTGCACAACTTCTAGGTGATAAAGCAGCTATATTGTCATAAGATAACATCTCTTTTAGGCAGTAATCAAGAATCAGCATTATAATAACTGTAGTGTTTTTAAAACTTGTCTACATATTACATTACAGTCTTCCTATCAAACTTTAGATGCTAATTCCACTTCTCTAGACTATGAACGAGCCTTAATAACTTCTGCTTAACGAACAGAATGTGCCAGGAGTGATGCTGCATAAGGCTAAGTCTTTAAGGGTGAGAGAGGCCTTCCTTCTGCCTCTTACTCCCTCAGCACAGGTAGCTTTGAAGCCCTGAGATGCCATGTAAAAATCTGTCTTGTTACCCTGAAGCCTCTGTCATAGAGACTTCATGTGAAGAGACACATAAAGGCACAGAAAAATACCCCACAAATTCTAACTATTTCAGGACCCAATCATGTGTGACTTCCTTCCATACCTGGTGTTATAGAAGCCTTCAGATAATTCTAGTCTCAGCCACAATTCAACCAGAACCTCAATAAAGACATCAAGGAGAACCATCTGGCTGATGTTACTCAAACTTCAGAAACATGAGAAAAAACAGTAAAATGACTATTTTTGTTTTAAGCCTGTAAATCTGATGATTTGCTCTCCCAGGATGGATGGCCAATTATTCAATTCAATGATTGTAGAAGCTCAGGAAATAGAGTAATAATTATGGACAATGGATAACTAATACCAGCATAAGGCACAGATAATCTCCATATATATCCTTGGTTTCACTTGTTTTCCATATGTTGTTGCTGTTGTTAGTTGCCATGGAGTTGGGTCCAACTCATAGTGATCCTATATACAACAGAATGAAACACTCCTGGGCACTATGTCATGCCCAACCCTATTGTCTTGGTATCTCTGTTATTCATAGGGTTTTCAAAATGATGGATTGTTTCAGGAGTGGATGGCCAGGTCCTTCTCCCCAGCCTGCAGCACCTGGTATTCTCAGGCCATCTCCCATCCAAGGACTAACTAGGTTGAGCCCGCTTAGCTTCTGAGGTCAGGCAGGATCAGATGCTAGGGTACTATGGCTGCAGACTTTTGATATGTAGTAATGATTAAATATTATTTATTCAAAATTTCTGATAATCTAAACTTCTGAGAGTAACTAGTAATCTATTAACTATACAGATAATGAATTTTAGAAGACTAACAAATTTACTATTTCTGTCCAGGAAAAGATAGAAATTTAGGATATTTTGGGGTATGCTAATATGTATTACATAGGATTGTGAATTTAGAAGGGCTCATGGATTGGGGTTTAGCTCAGTTGATAGAGCGCTGCTCCATACTCTCTGAGGACCCAGATTCACTCCCCAGTGCTGCACAAAAGGGAGAAGAACATGGCAATCCACTCTGGAAGCAATCCTGAAACAATGAATAATTAAAAACCTGAGAAGGGTCACTGTGAGTTGGACCCAACATGACAGCACCTAACAACAACAACATGTGATTTGTTCCCAATGTTCATAAAAAGTATATGTTCAACACACCGCTATATCTGAATATGCAGAACAGACATTAACAGTGTAACCACTCATTCACCGTTGCTGAATTAATTAAACTGAATTAAATTAATTGTGCTCCTCAACTTTTAGAGAATTAGAGGTTTTCCAGATGCTATCTTCTTCTTGTTGTTGTTAAGTGCCTTCGAGTCCTGTCTGACTCTTAGCAACCCTCACAGGGTTTTCAATGGCTGATTGTTTTGGGATTACCTTGGGAGCGGATGGCCACATCCTTCTCCCATTTTTTTTCAGTGCTAGGAATGGAACGCAGGACTTCAGAGACCATAGAGCTGCACTCTACCAATTGAGCTAAATCCCAGCCCTCTTGTTGTTAGGTGCCATCAAGTTGGGTCCAACCCATAGCGACCCTATGTACCACAAAACGAAACACTCTCTGATTCTGTGCTAAATACATGATCTAGTTTATATTTAAGCCCATTGTTGCAGACACTGTGTCAACCCATGTAGTTGAGGGTTTTCCTTTTTCCATTGACCTGCCACTCTCCCAAATATGACGTCTTTTTCCAGGGATTGGTCCCTCCTAACTACATGTCTAAAATACCTGAGATGTATTCTAGCATCCAAGAAGCACTCTGGTTGCACTTCTTCTAGGACAGATGTGTTGGTTCCTTTGGCAGTCCGTGGCATATTCAATATTCATCTCCAGTACTATAATACAAAAGTACCAATTCTTCTCCTGTCTCTCTTATTCAATATCCAGCTCTCACAACCATCTGATGCAACTGAAAATACCATGGCATGTTGGGTGTTGTTTCAGAGGGTTTACAATGGCTGGTTGTTATGGGAGTGGATTGCCATATTTTTCTCCCATTTTTGTGGTGCTGGGGATCAAACCCTGGTCCTCAGACAGTACGGGGCAGCACTTTACTAACTGAGCTAAACTGCATCCTAATGCCATCATATGCACTATACAATTAAATTCTCACAATAATTCTGAGTCTATTATTCTGAGCCTACTATTATTCTGAGTCTACTATTATTTCCAGTTTATATATAAATAAACAATATGTCAGAAAAGTTAAATATTTCACTGAAATTAAGATAGTAAATTACAGAATCTTAAACTTAAGCTCCTAATTCTCAATTGAGTGCTCTTTCAAATAATTATGTTTATCTCTCCTCAAACTTATTTTTAATTTAGTCAATTCTCCAAAAATTGTTGTTCAAAATAAATTTAGTGGACCCTATGATGCTTAATGCCTGCAGCCGTAGCCCTGTGGAATCCGATCCCGTCAGATTTCAGAAGCTAAGCAGGGTTGGGCCTGGTTAGTACCTGGATGGGAGACTGCCTGGGAACACCAGAAGCTGTAGGCTTGGGAGAAGGACCTGGCAACCCCCTCCCAAAAATCAATCTGCCATTGAAAACCCTATGAACAGCAGAGAAGCACTGACAACAGTGTTTCCCCTGTTGTACAGAGGTTCGCTATGAGTCGGATACCGACTCGACAGCATCTAACAACAACAACAACAACAACAATGATGCTTAATACTTATATGTATTATACGTAGTTTATGCATATAATATACTGCATGTAGTTGTTCTTAGGTGTTGTTGAGTCAGTATCTGACTCATAGCGATCCTATATACAACAGGCAAAACAGTATTGTTAGTGCTTCTCTGCTATTCATAAGGTTTTCAATAGTGATTATTTTTTGAGAGTGGATTGCTGGGTCATTCTCCCAAGCCTACAGCACCTGGTGTTCCCAGGTGGTCTCCCATCCAAGGACTAACCAGGCTCAACCCTGCTTAGTTTCCAAGATCTGACGGCATTGGATGCCACAGTGGTACAACTGCAGGCAATATACTATATAATACTATATAGTTACACATTAATATATGAAAGAAAAATGAGGTTATAAAAGTTACAAAGAAAGCAAATAGCAGTTGTAAAAAAGTAAAGTATAAAACTCCGAACTTCTGCATTTCCTCTCATTTTAGTTAATATGCAGTGGTGAAAAAAATAAAATACTACATCTTCTTCTTTTAACATTTAGCATTTCATTTGACTGTGTATTTCTCAAATGCAACTTCCAATAAAATTGGATTGACTTTAAAGTTTTAAAAAGTTATCTTAAAGAAGGCAGCAAAAAGTGAAGACTCAGCTAGACATTACAAAAAGAGAAAGAAGAATCTGCCCCCATAATAACTTGAATAGTCATGTGCGTTCTTGGTTTTCTGAAATCATGGAGCACAACTCTTAAGGTGGATCTGTGCTCATTCAATCTCCTCATCCTCATTTCTTCCACAGGATTTTTCTCTCTTTTCTTCTCTTGTCTCCATCACTTCAGGAGTGGAAGCCCAGAGATTTTATTACAAAGACTATAAGCTCAATATTTTAAAAATAAAGACAGATACAAATGGTGTATAGCTGTAGAAAAACATGATTGTATGATATAGGTGGGATCTTCAGCAGGAAACTGTTAACCTAGAACAACAATCAACTGAATCCTGGAATTATCACAGTGTCCATAATGTCTTCACATATTCATCTTGCAGGTTATTGATTTAACCAAAATTATATTCAGCCTGGCTCTATGGTAACTTGTTATTGAATTATAAGACCCAGGGACAAGCAGGGAATCAAAAATTTGAAAATTCTATCACAATGAGCACAACCAATAACATTTGCGTTAATAAACAAATAATGAAAATTTCAAATTTCTCAGAATTTCTGTACTTTAATACATTATAGGAAAATGCATGCAAATTCTTTGTCCTCAGAAGAAATGAAGTTTTGTCTTATTTATTAGAAATTTTACATAAAACTTTAAACTCAAAAAAAATATTTTGTGGAAAACTATTTACTTTATAGAATTATGTGAATTAATTTCAAGTAACTAGTTCTACCATCCTTTAAATATTTTGATTTTACAAACTGAGTTGCATATATGTTCTCAAAAAAGGATGAAAATACTGAACTGATCTAAACTTTCACTGCATTCAAAATTTTTTTATTTACAGAAAAATATCCTTCCTGACAAACACACATTACAGAATCAACAATGGCTAGTCTTTTTCTTTTATTTAAATTTACTTATTTATCTATACTTTTTGAAGTACTCGGGGTTGAACCCAAGACCTCATGTATGCAGGACAAACACTCTACCAATGAATTACACCAGTCTCTTTTTGATTTTTTATTTTGAGGCAAGATCTTGCTAAGTTGACCAGACTGCCTCTGGACTCAAATTCATGATCCTTCTGCCCGAGTCTCCTTAGTTGCTGGGATTACAGGTCTGCACCATGGTGCCTTAGCTATGATGGTTTTAATACTCGCTTTGAGAGATAACACTGTTAGTCTCATGAACTTAGAGGGGAAAATCAATTTAGTTAAATTAATTTAGTCATTCCTTTTATGCTTCTTAGATAATTGAGGCACATAAGTAAATGTATTATATTTTTAAATTGAGCACTTTAATATGATTCCAGGTGCAATGATATAATAATGTTATTTAGGAATAATTAAATGACATAATAATGGTATTTTCTGAGGTTATTTTATTTGATGTCTGACAACATGAAGTGGCTCTCTTAAAAGCAAAAGTGAACAATATTACAAACTAAGCTAAAATCCTTTGAATTAAATCAATTTTATGGACTGCTTAAATTACAAAATTCAATCACATCCTCATTCTTTAATATTGTCTTTCTTTCATTAGACCCAAATTAGAGACCAACATAATAACCTCTTAATTAGTAGTAATAGCAGTGAAAATGAACACACCAAATGTTATGTAGAGCTCTTCAATATATGCATTACTTTCTAGTATGTTATTTCATTTGTTATGAAACATGCTTGAGGATATGTAATTTCTGGTGTTTCCTCAATACATCTAACATGATGGGGTCTTTTGTGTATCTTCCTTTGAATAAGAAAACTAGCAAGGTCTGGACTTCTAGCTCCCAAGGTAAGCTATAGGACTCCAAGAGTAACTATTTAGACTTGGATGACACATCTTCTGAAAGAAGTAGGACTGATGACAATCAAGAGATATACACACCTGGGATATATCCCACAGATAGGTTTCATTTGTGTTATAATTAAGCTGTTACACTACCACTTGTTTTGAGTAGGAATTTTTCAAGTGTACACTTTGGCATGTTGAAGCTTAAAGCTAATGTTTAGTGTCCAAGTCCTTAAGTTATCCCAATCAAAAATATTATAAAGGGTAGTATTCTATGAATGTCCTGAAGAAAGAGAAATACCTGTATCTACACACCCACTTGGGGCTGGGATTTGGCTCAGTGGGTAGAGCGCTGCGCTGCAGTCTCTGAGGTCCCAAGTTTAATTCCCAGCACCGCAAAATGGGAGAAGGGCCTGGCACTCCCAGGCACTCCCATCCACTCCCAAGGCAATCCCGAAACAGTCAGCCATTGAAAACCCTATGAGGGTCGCTATGAGTGGGATACCAACTGGACGGCACCTAACAACAACACACCCACTTATTCATCCATCATTCATCCATCCACCTATTGGAGAATACTAGGAAAAGCCAAAAATAGTACATATTTCCCCAAGGGGAGTGAATTTAGTCTGACGATGGAGTTGGTGACACCTTCCAAATCTGTCTTGATAATGTCACATTTCTAAATGTGTTAAACATTTCTCTTCTTTAAGAGAATATCTTGTTTCATTATTTCCAGAGGAAAGCTGATTTTTGCTTACTCACTGATGTGCTATTTATCCAAGTTTAATAGAAAAAATAATTAGAATAAGATTTACCTTTTGTAAAATTTCAACTGATTTGACTTTCCAGGGTCTTAATTCACACCTATTTTTTGTTACTACAAGAACTATAAACAAACAAACAAACAAACAAATCAAAGCTACCTCAATTGAACAACGTTCTGAAAGTAAAGAGAGTAAGCAGAGCCTTTAATAATTATAAAAGGGAGCCAGGCGCAGTGGAGCACACCTGTAAGTCCCATGGCTTGGGAGGTGGAGGCAGGAGGATCATAAATTTGAGACCAGAGGCAGTCTGCATAATTTAACGAGATTCTGTCTCAAAAAAAAAAAAAAAAAAATTGGGCTAGGTGTGCAGCTCAATGGTCCGGCACTTGCAAAGCATGCAAGCCTGATGCCCTGGGTTCAACCCCCAGTACCGAAAAATAAATAATAATCATTATAAGAGGAAAAACAATTCTTAGGAAAGACATTCTCAACCACTTATGTAAAATTTCCTATATAGGGAGAAGGGAATTTTTTCAGAGCATGTTGTTGTTGTTGTTGTTGTTGTTGTTGTTGTTGTTGTTGTTGTTGTTAGATGCTGTCAAGTAGGGGCTGTGGGCAAGTAGCAACCCTGTGGACAGAAGGAAACACTCCTCGATCTGTGCCAGGCACAGGATCTTATTTATGTTTAAGCCCATTGTTAAACAATTTCAGAGTATAGTGTACTTTAAATAATTTTATTTTTAATCAGAAAGCCCTGTATTTCTTAGCCAACTGAACTTCTTTATTTTTTAATTGCTTGTTTATATAATTTGATTTATGGTGTGTCTTAGGTAAATATTTAGTTTCATTTTTTAATTTATCAATTCTAGAAACAGAACCAAAAACAGAGTACATAGTTTCCTGCTGGAGGAATGGCCAATCAATCTAATCTATGCAAGAAAAGTGACTTTCAAAAGACTCTTCTGCTCAAAAGCTATTTCAATCAGTTGAGAATAAGAGATTTCTATTAGATTAAACCAATTCCAATAAGTGGGAAAGAATTAACAGGAAATAACAACAATGTTCTTAGAGCTATTTGAAACAGAGTATCCAAACATCCAAAGTAATTGATTACTTTGCTAAGTATTATGTTCTAAAACATCTCAGAAATCAATGGCTTAGGTAAAACATTGCAGGCAAGAGTGGATTTTTGCAGTACTCAGATTGAACCTGGATCCTCAGAGAGTGCAGAGTGGCACTCTACCAACTGAGCTAAACCCCAGCCCCAGGTCAAAGATGTTGTTAAGAAATTTCTGATTTTTCATAAATCTGGGGGCATGGCAGTATCATTCCTGTCCAACTTCTGGAATTGTGAGCTATTGATAATTAAGGTTAGTTGTATTGTAACTGCAGACTAGGGACTTACTGCATAAACTTGGCATTAACCTTTCCTTAGGCACAGTTTTCTGAGTCTCAATTTTTTTTTTGTACAATTCCTTACATTTTAAATACTCTCCCCACACAGGAAAGAACTAAGCTTTTTGTCAACAATATTAAGGCTGCCACGAAAAAAATGGCCCAAATATTGTAGTAACCATCTCACTTTGTACTTGTATAACAAAACATTATGTCATATATCCTAAATATGTACATTTAAAAATATGGCTCAATACTTATGTCACAAATCTATATTTAAGCTATTGTTCTGTCTTGGGCAGTTAATTTTCATTATTATATTGGATCATTTTATGTATTTATGGACACTTTCTAAAATATATTTTGACAAAAATCTATTTGTTTTCTCTCTTCAGGGAGAGGGTTGAACTGAATAGCGTAGTGTTATGAGAAACAAAAGCCTTCTTACTTGCTTTTCAGTCCCCCAAATATTCCACTTAATCTCATTACTATCATTATCAACATTGTCAACATCATTGGTATTTATTGTTAATATGTACTTTCCAGTTTCTTTGTACACCATCACTTTCTTCTGTCCATCTTCTCTTCAGTGTTTATTACTCAATAAAATCCAATTTTTGTAAGCCTTTAAGTGATGAAACAGATGCAGCACTGGAGGTGTTAACATGTTTATGCCAACAGATTTGGAAAACTGCTACTTGGCCAACTGACTGGAAGAGATCCATATTTGTGCCTATTCCCAAAAAAGGGGATCCGACTGAATGTGCAAACTATCGGACAATATCATTAATATCACACACCAGCAAAATTCTACTGAAGATCATTCAGAAGCGACT
>VMDO01013863.1:0-56634 GCA_007922755.1 Pedetes capensis | reverse complement strand
TTCTATCATGTGATCTCCAGCTTCATTTCTGTCACCAAGACCATATTTTCCAACTACTGTGCCTTCTTGTTTATTTCCAACCTTTGCATTCCAGTCACCAGTGATTATCAGTATGTCTTGATAGCATGTTTGATCTATTTCAGATTGCAGAAGCTGATAGAAGTCTTCCCTTTCTTCATTTGTGGCCTTAGTGGTGGGTGCATAAATTTGAATAATAGTCATATTAACTGGCCTTCCTTGTAGGCGTATAGCTATTATTCTGTCACTGACAACATTGTATTTCATGACAGATCTTGAAATATCTTTTTTGATGATGAATGCAACCCCATTTCTCTTGAGTTTATCATTCCCAGCATAGTAGACCATATGACTGTCTGACTCAAAATGGCCTATGCTGGTCCATTTTAGCTCACTGATGCCTAGAATGTCAATGTTTATGCGATCCATTTCTCTTTTAACAATTTCTAAGTTGCCTAGATTCATACTACGTACATTCCATGTTCCAGTTATTAATGGATGTTTACAGTTGTTTCTCCTCATTTTGAGTCGTGTCACATCATCACGTTGAGCACCCTGGGGTTTTACTCCATTTCCCTCATCAAGGTATACTCTACTTGGAGGAGGCAACTCTTCCCCAGTAGTCTTTTGAGTGCCTTCCAACCTGGGGGCCTCATTTTCAGGCACTATATCTGACAGTGTTTCTTTGCTATCCATAGGGTTTTCAATGGCTAGTTGTTTCGGGAGTGGCTCGCCAGTTCCTACTCCCTAAGCAATTGATGCTCAGCTGAAAAACTGGAAAGAATAGATATAAATAATCTCAGGTAGTTTAAGACAATCAGATATATCTACTGCCTTCCTTATCATTAATTACTTACTCTGAGTATGGAAAAACATGTTTGTATATTTGTGTAAGGACTTCATTCAATCTTCTTGGAGTCTCCCTTCTCTATAGTTTAGGAATAGATTCCATTCCACTGCAATTCTCTCCCTGTGTTACTCAGTATAAGTGGCCCTTCTAGCCATTATTACCTTTAACTTTTCTTTGACTATTCCAAGTTTTCTTTTATGTCCTGCAAAACAATTGGTGGATTCTAGCTTCTTCCGTTAAGCCCTAAAAGGACCTAGTAAAGTGTTTTATATTTTCATTTCCCTTTCTCTCAATACCAGTTCACCCATATGAATTATGAAGTCAGTCAGGAAGCAATGCAGAAGAAGCCACAAGCTAGAGAATGTTAGGGATAGATTTAGCTGACAAGAAGCTGGTTGACTTTGCAGAACCACAGAGAGACTTGGGACTTGAAAAAGGCACACATCATCAACAGTATGCATGGGGCTGACTATAGTTAATTGAAAGTCTGTATATATTATGATCAACTCCACCCATACTCCTGTTCCAAAAACTCATCAACTGAGTATCTATGATCCAAAAAACACATTAAAAATTCTTCTTTAGGAAATTAAAAGCCTCCACAAATCCCCCAAAACTTCCACATTCTGGCATTCAGGGGTCTGCCTGAGTTGCCTTTTCATGGTTGTAAAGCAGTGGTTGTGAAACCCTGCAGCAATTAGAAATTTGGGGATAATTTATAGAAAACTGATGCCTGATCTTTCCTTAAATCAGTTAAGCCAGACTCTCAGGGAGTGGGATTTGCCTACTGCTTTTTGTCAAAGCCTGCCAGCTGATTTAAAATACAGCTAGAGTCCATGAGCCATGACCTTAGTAAGTAGCCTACCATGTGACAAAGCCCACTTGTTTCACGGAGTTGGAAATTGGCTCTCAGAACCTGATGGTCATACACAAATAGGCAGCCGAAGTCCATGAGAATTTTGAGAAGACTTTAACATGAAGGAGAGAAACCAGTATAAACAAATGTGAACAAAATAAAATGAAACAAAAGAACATCATGTAAGAAAAAGGTACAATCAGATTGAAAGTAGCTCTTAATACAAAAGATTGCAAAAATGAAAAACATTCAATAAAAAATGAAAGACAAGGTAGATAACACACTATTGGAATATTTAGGAAAATGTGAGATTCATCACATTTAAGAATTTCATTTATTGGAGGGATAAAAATTGCTTGGTAGTAGAGATGTTGTCTTGGAGCACATAAGTGACATTTAATGTTAAATTTATAAATGGTGTTCAAACATTTAAAAATTTAACTGAATTTGTAAAAGGAACAAATATTATTCAAATTTGATGCTAAAAATAATTGCTCAAATATGCTAGGCTTAGAAATTAAGATCTGTAACTGGGCATGGTGTCACACGCCTGTAATCCCAGCAGCTCAGGTGGCTGAAGGCAGGAGGATCCCAAGTTCAAGACCAGAGGCAGTCCACATAACTTAGTGAGACCCTGTCTCAAAAAGTAAAAAAATGGGCTGGGAGTGCAGCTCAGTGGTCCAGCACTTGCAGAGCATGCAAGCGCCAAGCGTGAGGCCCTGGCTGCAACACCCAGTACGGCAATAAATAAATAAATAGATAAATAAATACAAAATTAAAAATAAATAAAATTAAGATTTGTAAGATTAACTTAACAGCCTAAGGAAGAGCTAAGTTTATGAATTGTAACTTTCCTTAGCCCTTACATATCAACCATAGGCTAACTCTAACTCTTAAAACCAAAATAAACTTCTGATAGTCTTTTCTGTAGAAAAGAAGATGCCCTCAAGGGCATTGAAAAATCTCACATTACAAATGAAGATATTTTTCTTAAAAATAAAGCAACCAAAGCCAGCCATGGTGGCCCACACCTATAATCCCAGCAATTTGGGAGGCAGAGGCAGGAGGATCACAAGTTCGTGACCAGAGGTACCATGCATAACTTAGTGAGATGCTGTCTCAAAATAAAAAAGTAAAAAAATGGGCTGGGGGTACCGCTCAGCAGTACAGCACTTGCAAAGCATGCAAGTCTAAGGTGCTGGGTTCAACCTCCGAGTACCACAAATAAATAAATAAATAAATAATAAATGAAGCAACCAATAAGGCAATTAATCTATAGAGTAAAGAAACAAAAAGAAGTGTACTGTAGTGATTTTTTTATATTGGAAAAATGCGTATATATTCATAATAATGTAAACTTGTTTTGAGTTTTAACTTACAGCACAGGCTGGGGGAATAGGCAACCAGGAACAAGATGCACCGGAGGCGAGGTGTACCTCACATGGTGGATAGGAGGATGATGACAACTTCAGGAAGCCCTCCTCAACTTCTTCAGCATACAGGCAAAAAGGAAGGCAGGTTCTTCTGGATGTTGGACAGAGAGAACCTTGGGTTGATTGAAAAGAGAAGAAACCTGGAATCAATTAAATCAATTCTCTCCCCAACTGGTAGAATAAGGAATTCAGAGACTGAATTAAAGAAAATTACTTTTCTTTCTGGGCACCATGGCTGTAATCCCAGCCACTCAGGAACCTCAGATAGGAGGATAGTGAGTTTGAGGTTAGAGGCAGCCTGTGTTATTTAGCATGACCCTGTCTCAAATAATAATTTTTTTAAAAGGGGTGGGGGTTGGTAGTAAAGCTCAGTGGTGGAGCACTTGCCTAGAATGCATGAGGAGAAAAGAAGAGAACTACATTTCTTCTACTCCTCAGGATGAGATTCATATGCATGAGGCAGCTCACTGGGGAGGCAGTAGTTGGAGCTGCCCATGTGACTCCAGGAAATGGCTAATAACCAAACATGATACTACTGTACTGGGAGGACCCATGGCTGATTCACTTGAAGACCTGTTAACATGGATGGCCAAAGAGGTAAGTGCCAGAGGGTGGACTGAGAAGTATTTTGGGAGTTTTAGGAAAGAAATCATGGATTATCTGGAACTTTAAAAATCAGATTTACCCAGAGGCGGTATCAGCTGAGATTGTTCTTGACGACAGGGTAAGATTTAGACCTATTGTAGGTTTTATTATGCATGTGTAATATAAAGGTGGAAGTCCAGTGACAGGTGCTTATGTATCCCATGATTGGGATAAAAAAAGAGGGAAATTAAAGTCTAAACAAACATTTTAATTATACAAATTTATATGGCATCATATTATTTGATACTTGCATAGAGTGTGTAATGACCAAATCAGTATAACATAGCTTTCTTTTTAAATATTTAAAAAAATTTTTGGCCAGGCACCTGGCAACACCTATAAACCCAGTGACTTGGGAGGCTGAGGCAGGAGAATTGCAAGCTCACAGCCAGGGGCAGCCTGCATAACTTCACAAGACCCTGTCTCAAAATAAAAGAAAAAAAATAGTAATACAGAGACCGAAGATGCAGCTTAGTTGTAGAACACTTGCCTAGCTTGCATGGGGCCCTGGGTTCAACCCCCCAATTTTTTTGATTGGCATGTAATGATGATTATACCTATTTATGGGTACAGTGTGATATTTCAGTATATCTATACAATATGTGGTGGTTAAATCAGGATAATTAATGTTTGAACCCCCTTTTTACTTTATATTTGGAATCTAACACCTCTCTTCTAGTTATTCATAACATATATGTGAGTTTATTATGACTTCAGTCACCCCAGCTTGCTGAAGAACACTAGAGCTTATTACTTCTAACTGTTTATGTGCTCATTATCTCTCCTCTCACTAATCTTTCCTCCTAGACCTCCCCACCCTTTAGGAATCACTATTTTGCATTCCAAATCACAGAAAAACTAAAATTTAAGTGCAAGTAAGAATTCTTAGGTATATTATTAGTTATTATGCTCTTTCTGAAGAAATTACCAAGATACTCCTTATTTTCTTAAAGAAAATACTTAAAGTTAAAAATTTGGAAATGTTTAAAAACTATCTACTTTGGGGACTTTTTCAGACACCATCTTGAGAGATCCTTTAAACTTTTATGGCCAAAACAAATTGGGGTTTTTTTGATGTTAAAGAATTCTTAAAATTCATG
Organism: Pedetes capensis; assembly: GCA_007922755.1. Classification (NCBI taxonomy): domain Eukaryota; kingdom Metazoa; phylum Chordata; class Mammalia; order Rodentia; family Pedetidae; genus Pedetes; species Pedetes capensis. Next base: position 51,732 of record VMDO01013863.1, on the reverse strand, counting down.
TTGTGTATTTCTATTTGCCTTTATAATAAAAATTTGTTTGTCAAAGCAGGCTGTATTTTTTAAAGAGAGAAGGAAATTGCTATTTCTTTTTATTTTCTTAAGGAGAGTTGCTTTTATTCTACTGTTGAGGTGCTAAAGATGGAAATGATGGTTCTGTCTTTCCTTTGGTGCACTATCTTCCAACCCATAAAAGAGAGAAATAAGGAAGTTAATGGATGCTGGAGATTATACATTTTTTAATACTTCTCTCTAGGATGGCTCTGCCTGATGTTTCTGGGTAATTTTCTTTAATCTAGCAAAATTGTATTGGCCTTTTTAATGTCAGCTTTCAATCTTAGCCTGCATCTCAGTGTATTTAAAGTGATGTCTTCTTTGAGGTGGAAGGAGGCTGGATTCATCTGATGCCAAAAATACCAAGTGAAAAGAGGTAATTCTAATCAAACTAGTATGTCCTTTTATCTTTCTAGCCTCATTTGTTGTTTGGATAAATTTAAGTTTGAGGATCTACTCAAAGTTTGGATAGGTCAATGAAGCCATGATCTTGCATGGCTGATAATTTTTCTTCTGATGTTTCTTTTCACTCAAAAAATTGTTTGAGTCCCCAAAATGTGCCAGACACCAGAGATATTACAAATGTGCAAATGTTGTCCTTATTTTGATGGGCTTATATTTTAGTGGGGAGACAGAAAATGAACAAATAAATAAGTGGAATAAAATGACTATTGGTTGTGAAAAGCACTTTTTAGGAAATAAGTATTGTGGTAGGTTAGTGCTTAAGGACATTTTCTTTGAGGGTATTTTGGTTGGTATCTGAAAAATCAAAAGCAAGGTGCCATGATAAAGCATTAGATGAAGCATTCTAAAAAAGAAGACAGTAGTGCAAAGGCCCTGTGGCCTGTGAGCCAATAGTACACAGTGAATAAGGGAATAGTGGCACAAGATATAGCCTGAACAGTCAGCTAGAGCTGGGTTATGTGGTCTCTTAGGCAAGAACATGGAATTGGGGTGTAATTTTTGGCATGATAAAGAGACATCAGAGGAGCACTGAAGCAGATAAATTAGTGCTCTCTTCTCCCTCCTCTCATACCCTCCTGCTCTGTGGTGAGCTCTCCCTTCTAACACTCAGCTTGTAATACCTACCTGCTGTCAGTCTACTGAAGCAGCATTGTCTTAGTCACAGGAGATGGAAGTAAGTGTATGAGATTGTGCGTCTCACCCAACCCCCAGCCCTGACACTCTGTGTGAAATGAGGGGCCACAGAAGCCAGGTCTGCTTGAAGTGTAACTGCCACTCCAGAGATGCCGCTAGGACCAGACTCTCTCAGACTTTCCAGAGACTCTAGGCATACTTGCCTTCCTCCCCTCCTTGATTGCTCTGCCCACTCCCTTGCAGGTTTTTCCCAGGAACATTTCCCTAATGAACTCTCCTGTATGTAAATCCTGGCAGAGTTTCTATGGGACTCAACCTTAGATAGTCTCTACACTGCTATTTAAAGGGTGAAGTGTGCAGAGGTGGTTTAAATCCCACTTCTGCCTCTTTTTAACTTGGACATATTAACTCAGTTTCTTTCATGCAGCCATTCAATTCTTAGGTGCTGTTGAGTTAGGTTTGACTCATAGCGACCTTACGTACAACAGAACAGAACACTCCCTGACATTGTGCCATGCCCAGCACTGTGTCAGTGCTCCTCTGCTATTCATAGGGTTTTTAATGGCTGATTGTTTTGGAATTACTTTGAGAGTGGACTGCTACATCCATCTCCCATTTTTTGCAGTGCCAGGGATCAAACCCAGCCTCAGAGCACGTAGAACAACTCTATCAACTGAGCTAAACCCTGTAAAAATGGGAGGACATGGCAGCCCACTCCCAAAACAGTCAGTCATTGAAAACCCTGTGAGAGTCTCTATAAGATGGGCCCACTCACGGTGGCTAACAACAACTTCAGCCATTCAATACAATTGCTCAATGAGCATCTGCTGAATGCCTACACTGTGTTATGCACTGTTCTGACACTATGAACTCAAGTGAACAAAACAGACAAAACCCTCAGAACTTGTGGCACTCACATTCTGGAATGGGAAACAAAACAATAACCAAACAAAATGAACAAATTCCTCAATGAATAAAGAATAAAGTGGCCAAGAGGATGATAACTGGTAGGGAAAAACCAGAACAAAGTAGAGGCAACAGAGAATATGGTGGGGCATCAGGGTTGCATTTCCCGAAGGTGATCGCTTTGGGAAGATGCTCTGGTTCATGGAGCACATGAAACAATGACTATAAAGCTACTGCAGGGCAATGAGGCAGCCTGCCCTGCTAGGACAGAAAAGTAAGGGGTTGGGGTTGGAGTGAAGTAGGAAAGGAAATGGAGTAGCAGGTAAGGTCAGAGAGGGAATGCAGTGTCAGAGCCCTCAGAGCATCTCCGGTACCGACTTGGGCTTTTTACTCTATGGGAGACTGGGTACCATCGAGGGCATCTGATTAGGAAGAAAAGTCACTCTGGGACTGGGGAAATAGCTCAGTGGTAGAGCACTTGCTGTGTATGCCCAAGGACCTGGGTTCAGCCCCCAACACCACAAAAAAGAAAAAAATAAGACACTCTGGCAGTGGATAGACTGGTTTTGTGTGGGACAAGTTATGCAGGAGTTAAAGGTAGAATCTGCATTAACATAGGGAAGCATTCATATAATCTTGGCTATTATTACTTGTTCATGTTATCTTCAGTGGAAAACAATGATCTTATTGAAAACCCCTCTGCACAGTGTCACTGTGTTAGAGATCTGAACATTTATTCACTTTTCCAGAAAACAACAAAAAGTTAAATTGGGACCTAGTAAAAAAAAAAAGAGAGAATCTGCCATGATCCTTGGCTCAAGGCTACATTAGTAGCATGAGCGGTTTACCAGGTCTTGTCAGCAAGTATTTGTTCTACTTTGAGATCACTAGGGAGAAAGGGTAACTTAGAGTCTAGGCAAAAAGGAAAATATGAGGTGCATTTTGGGTCTACTTTGTTTATTTCATAATATTCTAGGGCAGGCAGAGTTTGAACAATCAAGTGATTAAGTTTGATTATGCTTGGAGTAAAGTCAAATTTCTTCCAACCAGAGAGGAGGACTCTTCACCTTTCAGGTTCAATATTTCCTGTTGGGTTCTAAAGTCAGATTTTTAAAAAGTGGGAAAATGAAGAAAAGTTAAGCATAGACTGTAAGTATGAGATCACTTTTACATTCCTTCTAAAGTGTAGCCTTCAGCTACACTCATTGATTGAAAGAATCCTTCCTCTTTGAAGAACAAAAGCTGCCAAAATTTGGCCAAGCATCTAGTTTTGGACATAGTGTCAAAGTAGAGTCATAAAAGGTACAGGTGTGTATAAATGAGAGGGGAATCACTGTTAACCTGATCTGGCCTGGACTTTGGGTCCAGGAACAGTAACATTTGAGTTAGATCAAAGGAAGAATGGACTGTGAAATTGGATGTATAGATGGAGAGGATGAGGCCCTGGAGACAACAGGAAGAGCAGAGGTACAGATGGAGGAGTCCAAATAAGGGAAGACAAGGCACTTTGTTAGGTCTATGAAAAGTGTGATTGGATAAATAACTGGAAACCAACTAGAGATAGGGGTTTAGAGTATTTATAGGATAACACGTTTGTTTTCACTGCTGGAATTTCAGCACCCATGAGCAATTCTGGACTTAGGTTTTAAGTGTTACTTAGTAGACACTTCCTGAGGGATACACCCATTGAAATTTAGGATGATCAGCCCTCGCTAAAATTAAAGGGAGTGCATGAGACTTAAAATTAGTCTGAGAGACAGTATGACTGAAAAGAAATGTGGGTAAGGTACCATGACAAACTGAATGTTTGTGAAGTATATTCTTGGTTTTCGCTAGCTTATGATTTTTAAAAGAGTTTCTCAGGTTTTCATTTTTTCTGAAACTCAACATTGAAAATGCAAATCCCTAGAGAGAGCAAACACAGGTTGGTAATTCTTTGTTATCAACATTTATGTGAAGGATCCGCTTGAGACTGAAAAGGAAATGAATCTCTTTATGTGTCTTTCAGTTTAAGAAGTACTGTTACCCTAAAATTCTTTTCTGTTCTTTTTTTCTTTTTTGGCTAAAAAATGGCTTCTGAAATATTTATGAGGGAAGCCAATTATAATTAATGGCAGTATATTCTGCTACAGATTTAATTTGTTACATGCCTAGTGATACCAAGTCCAATTACTACCCTTGAGGGGTTCTTTAAAGTGTCTGCTACCCTTAGTCATCTAACCAGGAGACCAAAATGATTTCTCTATAATCTCTCTTGGAACAAAAGCAAACCCCTCCTATTTAATGGGAAACATATTCTTTGTAATGGAGTTTGCTTTATTCAGCACTGTATTTCCAAGACCTGATATATAGAGGGATTTCAATAAATCCTTGTCGAATGAATAAGTAGATTTATACATGGATTAGTGGATGAATGAATAAACGCATGGATGAGTAAATTCCCTATTGACTGGCTCTCCCTTCGCCTTTATCTGACTAGATTGTTTGGAACATGAGGGTGTATTCTTAAGGTTCCCTGGCATCTTTTCTTCATTTACATCTACTTCTAAGTTTTCTGGGAATGCTTGGCTTCTGTGAGCAGAATAGTCTCCTCTCAGTGTCTCTTGCACCTACTAGCCAAGTAGGAAATCTGGGCACCTTTCCAGAATATTTAAAGCAGAATATTTGCCCCCATAACAGATGTGGACTGTATATAAATGTTTGTAGTGTTTTCTAGGAAGAATTAAATTAGTTTAAAATAATTATTAACAAGCTATCCAGTGGTTAGTATTTGTAATGCCAGTGTAATGCCAGTGACTCTGGAGATGGAGGCAGAAGGATTGCAAGTTTGAGGCCAGAGGCCTGTGGTAATTTAGGGAGGCCCTCTCTTAAGATAACAAATTATAAAAAGGGGGTGCCGGGAGGTGCAGCTCAGTGGTAGAGTGCTTTCACTATATGCTCAAGGCCCTGAGTTCAGCCCCTCAGTCCTGCACAAAAATAAATAAAATAAAATAATTGTTAGTATAGCAGGCATATTTTAAACATGCGAATTCTTACACTTGGAAATACTTTAAATGTTTCAAGATACTCTAGGTTCTTTCTTTCCCCCTCTTTCTCCTCTTCCTCTTTGTCTCCTCCTGTTCCTCTTCCTCCTCAATCTTCCTCTTCTTCTTTACTTAATGAACTACAAATACACAGCCTTTATCTTACCATTCTACTGGATGGCTCTAATTTTAGAATGTGTACATTTTACCTCCAAAATACTTGTCTAAAAGGAAAGAAATGTCTCTTAACCATGGGATTTTTCTGTAATAAGTATACCATGTCATATCAGCAGTCCCTTCTGCATATTGAAAAGCAAAGATGTCACATTGAAGACGGAGGTGCATCTGACTCATGCCATGGTATTTTCAGTGGCATCATATGGTTGTGAAAGCTGGACATTGAACAAGAGAGACAGAAAAAGAATTGATGCTTTTGAATTGTGGTGCTGGAGACGTCTATTGAATACACCATGGACTGCCAAAAGAACCAACAAATCTGTCTTAGAAGAAGTGCAACCAGAGTGCTCCTTGGAAGCAAGAATGGCCAAACTGCGTCTTACATATTTCGGACATGTAGTCAGGAGAGATCAATCCCTGGAGAAGGACATCATGTTTGGAAGAGTGGCAGGTCAATGCAAAAGAGGAAAACCCTCCACCAGATGGATTAACACAGTGTCTGCAACAATGGGCTTAAACATAAATAAGATGGTTTGCCTGGCACAGAATTGGGAAGTGTTTCGATCTGCTGTACATAGGGTCACTATGAGTTGGACTCGACTCGACGGCACCTAACAACAACAACAATATATCATACTATTAGAACCTTGTGTATTCTGTTTTCCTAAGTAAAGTGACTGACCAGCTCTTTGAGAGCAATTTCTGATCACATCCCTTTTCAAACTCAGGAAAACCATGACTCAATAGCCTCTTGGACATGGTCTTGCCAAACACATAAGAGTGGTGAGGAATGATGTGGTAATTTTTGTAGCATTCATTTTCCCACATTAATTTATGTCATTTTCAATAGCTTCTTTGTGGTAAAAACATTGTAGCATATATTCTGCCTCACTCTCTTCTCTTTTCTCTGAAATTTTTTCTCATAAGACCTTAAGACCTTATATTTTACTCCTACACATTTTTCTCTCCTGCATTGGCTTTCCCTAAAGCACCTAATGTTGGATATATCTGCTGGGTAGAGAACACTGATATCAACCAAGTTTGTGTAGGAAAGAAAGGGGCGAGAGAATCCAACTGTCAGTCTAACACATTCCCTTGTTCTGGAGTGGATTTTAGGTAAAGCTAGAATCAGAGGCATTTTCTGTGGTGTGGCTTGAGTGCTTCCTTCAGACTTAGCTTTCTCCATCAGGCTTTATATGTAGGTTTACATGGTTCAGTGGAATCACTGCTCAGTGTTTCAGGGATACAGGATCAGTTATGGCTGTCCTCTTATATCTTATAATTGAAGAATGGAGACTGGCATTCTCCTAAATTTTGTAATATGAGATGGAAAATTGTTACATTTAAGTACTACGTGGGAGATAATGGATGAAGAAAGTTCACCCAGAATAAGTAGGGAAGACCACATGGTGCTTCAGACAGTCTCCTTTGGTATGCAACTAACCTAGAGGAGTAATTTGTCAGAGCACTATTTACCACTACCATGCTATCCTTCATTAATTTATTAGTTACTTAGCTTTCTACAAAGGCCTCTGCCCCTAAGGGAAGAAAGTAAGCCCCTAAGGGAGTGGTTCTAAAGACAGAAGAGGGTTGATGGACAGGCTGGGGAAGTGAAAGGTATTGCTGGAGAGATAAAAATGGAAGAGAATCCCAATGGCATGTGGCTCTATGCTGAGGATCTGAAACCATGTGGGATGGAGTTGTGGGAGTAGGGGGTAGGAAATGGAAGACAATGGTGAGAAACCAGATGTGAAAAGACTGGGGCATACCCATTCAGTTAAGTTTTTTATTTCTTCATAAACTGTGTGACTGATTACTAAGTAAGCTATGTATAGAGCTACTGCTTCTGGGAGAAGAAGAAATGGATATTCTTCCTTCCTGTTTATATAACTTCATGAAATTATTTGAGGTCCTCCCTTATCCATCCTATAGGAGCGGACTACCATAAGCATCACCCTTGATTTATTTCAGAGAATCTAAGTATTGTTTTTCAGGTCATCTGGAGGTCTCAATGACTTCTGGAATCATCCTTTAAAAAAATCACAGCTTTTGAGTTTTGAATTATTTAGTGATAATTGAAAAAAAAACATTTTCAAATAGATAATTTTCTCCCTGAGTTTAAAATATAAGATCCGTAAAATTAAAATGAATCTGGTAAATTGATCATGCCATGGGGACCCATTGTTGTTCCCTTTGAGATAGGATGCCAAATTGGTTGAACTTCTGGTGTGATTCATATGATTAATTGGTGTGTTTTTTGAAGTCTTACAATTAAATGGGCATTTTCCCATTTTCGTGTTTTTGGTCTCTCTCTTTCTCTTTTTGGGTACATACATTTTCCCATTAACACACTAACATGTTTTAGTCCAGTTACTTTTCTTTCTTTTTTCTTTCTTTTTCTTTTTCTTTTTCCTTTTCTTTTCTTTCTTTCTTCTTCTTCTTCTCCTTTTTTTTTTAATAGTCCTTGGATATTGAACCCAGGACCTCACACATACTTTGCAAGTGCTCTACCACTGGGCTGCCAATTTTTTTATTTTTTATCTTGAGAGAGGGTCTCACTAAGTTACACAGGCTGCCTCTAGCCTTAAACTCTTGCTCCTCCTCCCTCTGTCTCCTGAGTCACTGGAATTGCAAGTGTGCACCACTGTGCCTGGCTGGTCATGTTACATTTGATGGGATATATTTTTTATACTAGAATTTGAGTTGCCAATTTCAAAAATATGTTAAAACTTATAATTATCTCCTATGTCTAATAACTAATTTTGGGCCAGTTTGCATTAATATTAGAGTTTAGAAAAACATGAACATGGGACAATATGTTGGAATATAATATGTAATGCCCTGAGAAGTCATTTAAGCCTGTATTTAGACCAACATTTTGAAAAATGTAGAGAAGAGGAAAGCACCATGTGGAGGAGAGAGAACCTTTTTTCTTTTTCAAAAGCTTGTGGGTTGATGTATTTTTATTTCTTTAAAAAGGTCTATGAAAATGTAGACTTGATGAATGTTAATGAAAGAAACAATACGTCGCATATTCCTGTGTGTTAGTGAAAATTGTAGACAAAGGATTCATTTTGTGAAGTTAAATAAATATGGACAATGTAGAAGTTATGTAAGAACACATGTTCCTTGCTTAATATAATATTGGAAATGATTGTCATGTATGTCACCATATATATGCAAGCCAGTATTCTGTACTATAGAATGCATTTGTCATTCTTTCAAGACATGCCATATTTTAAGCATCCTTTTTATATCTGGTGAATTCCAACTCCAATGAGCCTCCACCTCCCATTATGGAGATATAAATCTCTTTCTAATTTTTCATTTCATTATGGTGCAAGATTTTGACCATTTGACATGGGCTCTGCTAGTTGGGTGCTAGTGGTGAAAGAAACAGTTGCCACACAAAATCTATTGTGGCTTTCATGATGGTAGATATTGCTTCCTCAGTAATTTCTGGGGCACCAATAGCAGGGGTTTTAATGGTAATATCCAGTTCCCTGTGAGTGTCTCTCCTTGTTGGATATTGATGTGCGACCTTCTTATTGAAGAAGCAACATGATATGGTGGTTAAAAGTGCTGGACTTTAGAGCCAAAAGTCTATCTGGGGTTGAATCTTCGAATGATCACTTATGAACTTTGTTTATCTTGGGTTAGTGACTTATCCTTTGTATGCCTCATTTTCATCTGTAAATTGGGAATAATAACACCTACTACATCAGGTTGTGAAGATTGTATTTGTAACGTGCTCAGGAGAGTGTCTAATCATAGTGTGCACTCTATGAACTGGAGACAATTTCTCCAAGTAAGTAAACTTGAAGGAATCAGTGAGAGAACAGATTTATTTGAGCTTTTACCACTGAGACCAGTCTGTTCTTCACAGTAGGTATAGCCATAATTCTTAAACTGTGTACCAAGATATCCTGAGGCTCAGAGGCATGGAAGGATATTTTTAATTTGGGGGAGATGGAACACAGTGACACATGGCATCTGTTAGAAACCATAGGAACTATAGCTTGGAGCAACTCAGAGCATCATTGGTTTGTGGGTTTTGTTGTTTGTTTGTTTGTTTTTGTTTGTTTTTTAAAATAATGTTACAAGTGTTTGCAAAACTGGAGTTTTGGCAGTTTCTGGGATTCCAACACAAGTGCTTGTGAAAAGTTAATATGGAATAATACATGAGAGAGGCATTTTATTTTTCTTAGCACATATTAATTACATAAAATAATGGGCTTTGTTATGGCATTTTCATACATGTGTATAATGTACCTTGAGGTAATCTTATTCTAAGGTATAAGAAGTTGTGTGGTACCCTATAGATGCACACATCCCATTAGGAAAGCATTGTGACATCAAGGACAGTGAACATGAAGAGAATCTGGAAACGTCTGAGTTTTACACCTTTTCAGCAATAGCAGGCTCTCCAGGCTGCCACACTGATATATAAAGTAAAGAGGCTATTAAGGGCCAAGTGGAAATCATTACAGTTCCCTCTTACAAAAATAATCACAGGCAATATCACTATCTAGGGAGAACTGCCGAAGCTGTCTTTGCCATAAAGATTTAGAAGATGGTTGTTGTTGTTAGGTGCTGTCAAGTCATGTCAGACTCATAGTGACCCTTATGTGACTGACCCTTATATGGCTATTTTTTCAGGATTGCCTCAGGAGTGGATTGCCACATCCTTCTCCCATTTTTGCAGTGCTGGAAATCGAACCCAGGCCCTCAGAGACTGCAGAGCAGCACTGTACCAACTGAGTTATATCCCAGCCCTTAGAAGATGGAGAGATGTTAATATCCATAATATTACCATTTATTTTACTTGTTTGTCTAGTATAGGATGCCAGTGGGTCATGAAAAATGATGGCTTGAGTTCTGTGGATTTCTGTTAATATTCCCACCTTGTTGTTGTTGTTGTTGTTGTTGTTAGGTGTTGTCAAGTCAGTGTTCAAGTCATAGTGACCCTGAGTACAATATTCAAAACAGTATTGTCAATGCTTCTCTGCCATTCACTGGGCTTTCAATGGCTGATTGTTTTTGGGGAGTGAGTCGCTGGGTCCTTCTCCCACCTTAGAACCACATTAAATCAAATGTTCAACAAGAGTATTGTTAGCCAACAAGAGTAGTGTAAATTCAAACAAAGATCTCTGTAAGCCTTGGCTTGATGTTGTAAATTCATAGTTTATTTTCCCTCCTCTTGGGGCTGCCACTGAGAGTTTCTGTGCTGTGCTGGCTTGCTTGTTGTCACCTTGGCACAACTATCACCAATCCTTCCTAAATTCTGAGTTCAAGTTTAACAATGAGAATAACTTAGAAAAATTTTGGATGAGGTGCTGAAGTGGAAGGTGGTGTTCCTAGAAGGTTTTGTGATGTACTTCAGCTGGATTGGTTGCACTGGCTTCCACAGACATTGCAGCTTCCCCAGAGCTCTGCACAAATCACAGCTATGGAAGATGTCACAGACATCTCCCTGAGCTCTAATCTCTCAGAGATTGTGAACCTCACAGATCTCTCTACAAAATTCCCACTTTGCAATTGCTTTTTGGTGGCTTGATGCATGAGTCATCTTAGCCTTCCACACCATCTCTTTCCTCTGAGGCTAGTGCTCCAGGCTGACATGTTAACTATTTCTCTCATCTGAATTCTTCCTTTTGGACCTTCACTTTGCTAACATATCTTGCATTTCTCTAAATCCCAATTGCTACTTTAAAATTATTGTGTTAGCAATACTAATACTGGCTCTGCTTCACTGACAAATAGAATTTCCTATAAATCTGGAATTGGGTCTCTGATATGAGTAGATGTATAGGAAAAAATGACCCCATTTCCAGTGGCAAATGGGGGTCCAGTAGACCATGGCATGCAGGTGCCAAATAGATACATAAATGATCACTGTGGCCACCTGGAGTCAAATGTTGATAGAAGATGAGGCTGACAAGGTAGTGGCTGCAATAAAGAATTGATGGTAATAAAGAGTATAAGATTTGTGAGTGAGCTGGTTACTTCTAAGACGCTAGAGAACATAGGCAAAAAAATGATAAGATTAAGGCTCCATATTTGCATGTGTAACATATGTAAAAAACTAGAAAGATTTCATCATTGCCTCTGGTGAATATTTATCTCATGTACCATAGGGTCTAGATCATGTAAATAACTGAATTATGACACAAATCATATCCATCATCTCACAATATATTGCATTTTAAAGTTAACTGAAGATTGAGATGGGGACATCGGGGCATATTTTAAATTCCTTTCAGTCTGTAATCCCAGTAGAACCATCCTTCTTCCCTGGTCTGAGGAAGTCAGCTTTCCCTTCCTTGAAGAATTTATAATAAGTTTTGCTGAGGTCTTACAGGGAACTGCTGACCTTTCTCTCCTCACCTCTCCTGTCTCTCATAGTTTCTAGAGCAATGACGGGACTCAAGTACAAAGAGGATTCAAAGAGGCAGGTTCAAAAGACATCTGAGAGAAGCACTATACACACCAAAAATTGCAAGGTTTTGCTAATTTATGGTCACAGAAATGAGAGAAATATGCACGGAAATGAACCCTGTGTTGGACCAGGGTGGCAAGAATATTATTTTAGATCAGACTGAATTTATCCATGGGAGTGGGTCACCCAGACATTCTCATTTCAGTGTGTTAACTCAAGCAGCTGAAAGTTGCTCTAACAATTCGCCAGACTGAAGACTGGACCCAGCAGTTTCATACATTAAGCAAAGAGTAGACACCAGAACATTCCCAGTGTTCTGTAGAGAAAGGCATGCAAGAGTTTAGAGAAATCAGACTCTGAAATGAATTTATAATACATAGTATACAAATTGCTGCTACTCCCTGTGTCTCTCAGGTGGGATATGCCCTTCATCAAGGCCTTGAAAAACGCATCAATGTAGGGAAGATCAAGATCCTTGAAAGGCATGGTGGTGATGGTCCTTTGCCATTGCTGTTTACTAGTTGGAGCAAGGGCTTAGAAAAGTCAAATGGATAGTGGAGCATTGGCTTGGGTCCATCTCACAGTGGGCACAGTGAGTCTATAAAACTACTTCTTGGTTATTTTCCCAGTTAAAGAATGGAGAATTGGGATGTACATATTCAACAATTAGCAGAATTAGGCTTATAGACTTTAGAATTAGAACTTCATGCCAGGAAAGAACAACTACAAGAGCCTAGAATTGTCTCTCTATGCCATAATAGTTAAATAAGCAATTTCCCATTTCTGGAAGGATTATAGAGATGAATGCCTATATCAACAACTTGTACCACATTATCATTCAGGTCACCTATTTGGCTTAATTGGAAGGCAAAGTGACTTAAAGAATGTGAGGAGATTATCATACACTTGATTAGATAATGACTTCCATTGCAGTTGCTGCTCAACATGTACCTTCTTTACTTGGAGAAACCCAACACACTCCTGGTTCTTCCCATCTAGTGTACTAACAAGCAAACCATGCATTGCATTTTAAGAGGGGCAATTGACCTGGCTTACCTAAGAGAACTAGAGTTGCAGGTACTCAGTGAAGGCAGAGAGGAAAGGATACTATGAAAGTGACCCAAGTATTCTCTTCAGTGCCTGGCAGTACTCCAGGAACATAGTAAATGTTAATGGAAGTCTAGACCAGCTTTACTCAGGCAGCATGCCACACACACTCAGATCCCTCAGGGGTAAGATTTTAGTGTTGCCTCATCAAGTAAAGACACTAATCAGTTGTATTGCTGGCTTAAAGACAAAAATATGCAATGTGAATTATAAAAGAAAAATCATAAATATCAGTTATAGTTTTGTAATTTGAAGAAAAATAGAGTAATGTGATAAATATATGTACAAAAATATTTTGACTTATTTTCTTTTTTATTGTTGCCTTGTCTTCTATCATTTTATATGGAATTTATAGTAATGGTGATTTTTTTAAATTTATAGATTGCACAGTTTCAAGATGGGATTTTGAAGTGAAGGAGGCATAAAAGTATAGCCCAGGGATCTTGGACTTGGAGCTGAATATGACAATGAATGTAATTGCTTAAAAGTTTAAACATAGAAGAAGAATACATGAAGAAGGGAGATGCCAAAGGAATAGACTGCAATAGATATTTTCCAGTCTTTTCAGCTTCTCCATTGTTTAGCCTTTTTAAGCTTGGGGGAATTTCTTCTCCATGATTAGGCCTTTTACTATGGAATCCAGAAACTCATTTCCCCAGCTTCTCTCTGGCTAAGTGCAAACTTATGATACAGGCTCTGCTCATTGGACATACCCATGCCAGTCTATGAAGCTGACTCTATGTCAGAAACAAGTGCCATGAATAGTGCATTCTGCTGGCCTGATAGAACATATACTCAATTCCCAGAGGTGGCAGTGTGGCAGAGGTCCTGATGGCAGTATCCTGTGCTCAGTGACAGTGATGTCATTGATACAAGCCACTGTGTCCCTGCTGTGTGGGGATGGAAATGCTGTCTCTGAAATGCCTTCTCCAACAGTCCTATAGTCTGATTTAGAGTGAAGATCAATGTGGCTCTGAGCATGTTGCATTGGTCTTCCTATAGTTCATGTAACTAGTTTAAAACATTTAATAAATTATTTTTCTGCTTAAACTAGCTGTTGTTGTAGGATGCTGTTGAGTTGGGTCTGATACACAGTGACCCTATTTACAACAGAATGAAACACTACCCAACACTGGGTCATGCACACAATCCTTTTATGTTTGAGCCCAATGTTGCAGGCACTATGTTTCTTCTCATTGAGTCATGCCACATCAGCAAAAGGAGGTCCCAGGGGCTTTACTCTATTTCTATCATTGGGGTCAACTGTACTTTGAATCGTTTCTTAAATGCCTTGCAACCTTGGGGGCTCATTTTCCAGCACTATATTTGGCAGTGCTTTTCTGCTATTCATAGGTTTTCAATGGCTGTTTCAGGAGTGGAATGTCAGGTCCTTCTCCCTAGTCCATCTTAGTCTGGAAGCTCACCTGAAACCTGTCCACCATGGGTGGCCCTGCTGGTATCTGAAATACTGGTGGCGTAGCTTTCAGCATCACAGCAACATGCAATCTCCTACAGCACAAAAAGCTGACAGACATGTGGGGGTTAAACTAGCTATAGGTGATTAATTTTTTACAATAAATAATCTTATGATTAAATGCTTTTCATGTAGCACTTCAATTTTTCTAACTACCATGTAAAGTAGACTTTGTCACTCCCATTTCTGGGATAAAACAGAAATTAAATAACTTTTATCAGATTTCATGCTTGTTAATAAGACTAAGAATTTGAATCATATAGAGTTTTTATCTTATGTATACTAATTTCCACTTATAATTGGTTATGGAAATATCACATAGATATAGACAGTTTTTCAAGTATACACAATGGTGAGAATGCCCATATCTTAATTGCATTTTTATCTTGGTTTAGTCTTCTAGTTATTTTTTCCTGTTTAACTTCGATATAGTTGTGAGGCATAAAATAATCATGTTGATGCCATTGTATTTGATATATTTTCTCATCTGGGGCTTGAAATACACTCAAACTTCTGTACATTATCTTCATGCAAATCTTTAATTGAGCAGCATCTTTGTGCCATTTAATTTTTTGTCAGGATTTCTTTTATCGATGTTTTACTCCTGAATTTTTTTCTCTCAAATAGAATTTTTTCTTAAACATACAGCATAACTTTGAAAATGAACATATTTGGGAACACAGCTGCCTTTGCATAGCAGGAAGCAATGAAGAAATGTTAAAATTTTTGCTGAAACCAAATAGAATCACAAAACAAACCCACAGATGTGCTTATATTAAACCAGAAGCTGGTAACTCCATTTATAGCCAGCTGGTTAGGATATAGATATATTTTCAAAGCTTTAAAATTCTATTTTCCAGTTTCAGTAGTAATGGTAGCAATTTATGCAGGCATAAAGAAGGTCATGAATATATTGTTGGAAGGGAAGACAACTTGTAATCAAGAAAGTTGTTTCTATATTACTTCATTAATATTTATGTCTACATATCTAATATTATGATGAATATTTCCCATGCATGAATACATATTGTACATAGAGACACATTTATGAGGAGACCTTAAGGGAATTAGAATAGCAGAACTATTATTATCCAATTTAATACCCTTTCTTACGATTATGTCGAGCTATCAAGTATCTAAGTGGTAAGGATAAAAGATTATGTGTGGCACCCAAGAGCTCTTTATAATAATTCTTTTACTGTGGTTTGCTTTAGCCTGATTAAAATTGCATTTGAGCAAAATTATGATGATAACTTGAACCACTGTTTCATTCACTATTCAAATGGACTTTTAAAATTTATTAGATCACTGCAAAGACTAGTAATTCTTCAGATTCATCATTCATTTAGCCCTTTATGTATGCAGGGCACTGTGTTAACTCTCTACCAAATAAATCAGACAGAATGACTCACTGCAGCACAAAAGGCAAGAATTTAGACCCCAAGTGTGGAGAATGGGTAGGGCTAACAACTTTCTCTGCAAGCTAAACTAATAAGCCAAAAGAACCCAGAGGCCATCCAAGTGCTCCCTCTCAGCCGGAAGTCAATGAAATATTCACTCAGGTTTGGCTTTCCTTTCTGATATATATATATATATATACACACACATATACATATATACACACATATACATATATACATACATACACACACATACATACATACATATATGTATATATATACATATATATATATACATATATATATATATACATATATATGTGTACATATATATATGTATGGCTGAATGGGAGAAGGGCCTGGCAATCCACTCCCAAGGCAATCCCGAAACAATTAGCCATTGAAACCCCTATGAGGGTCGCTATGAGTCGGATACCAACTCGACGGCATCTAACAACAACAACAACAACAACAACAACAACAACAACAACAATATATGGCTGAAGATATTTAGCAATGTATTATAATCACTTCCAAGGCAGGGGCCAGTCATATGTATGTATTTTCTTTGATAGAATGTCACTGACCTGAAGTGTGAATCACCAGCTGGTACACCTGCATCTCTATGATTCAAGATCACTCCTGATATTTGCCTTTGACTCAGGCGTGAGCAAATGAATACTTCCTTCTCCGAGGGTTTCAGTGATCATTTCCAGGTAGATGACTCCTAGATGTATATTTTTATCTTTGGTCTCTCCCCTAAACTTCTTACTCATACAGCCAATAAATACAATAGATCTTTGTTGAGCTGCTCCTTACTTTCTTCAGGATATCATAATAGTAACTGCAGGGAGTATAGGTTCAAAAGCTCAGATGGGGAGGATGGCAACAAGAAGAAAGATTTATCCCTTTAAATTTCATAACCACCAACTTCATCTTTAACACTCAGTGAGTAGTTACACATTCAAAGAAGATAAAATGCTTTGGTGACAAATATGTAATAAAAGAAAACTTGTGAATTAGAGATGCCGTCACTCTGGCTGTGATTTGAAGGGCTACCATCTCTACCTCACTGGGGATGTGAGAGGAGATGGAAAGTTTCAAAAAGCTTTGATGGAGCAGGATGTTGCACCATAAGCTATGAGACGCCAGTGGGCAGGCATGGGAGTGGAACCAACTGAATATTAAAGGGGGAGAGGAGAATCCAATAATATACTTAGGGTTACCTTATAACTTCAACTAAGTCACCACCTGGCTTTGCTATGACTAAAAAGCAAAGGACTTCTGTAGGTTGAAGTCTGTTTACTTTGGTTTATAGTAGAAAGAGGTATATGGTATGTACGGGCTGATATTTAGCTCAGTTGGTAGAGTGCTGCTCTGCAGTATCTGAGGTCCCCGGTTCAATTCCCAGAATGGCAAAAATGGGAGAAGTATGTGGCAGTCCAATCCTGAGGCAAATCCTGAAAAAAACAGCCATTGAAAACCCTATCCGGGTGGCGGAATCAGACATGACTTGATGGCACCTAACAACAACAACAACAGCAACAACAGTATGTATTTCTCACTTAATTACATTACCTAAATTTTAGATTCCCACTCATGCTTCCCTTCTCTTCCCCACACTTGTCCAATAAGCCTTTGTACAAAGTATAAGGAAACAGTGTAAATTTGTATAGCATTAATATAACACATTCAGAGAAAAAACTTGTATCCATCTTTGGCAACTCTTCTTTAAGACTCTCTTTTCTAATATGCTAGATCACAGTGTAGCAGTGGTAGTGGGAACTTTCTCCTCTGACCCTTCCCATTGTTGTTGTTGTTGTTAGGTGCTGTGGAGTCGGTATCCAACTCATAGCAACCCTCATAGGGTTTTCAATGGCTGACTGTTTTTGGGATTGCCTTGGGAGTAAATTGTCAGGCCCTTCTCCCATTTTTGTGGTGCTGGGAATTGAGCTTGGGACCTCAGAGACTGCAGCATAGCACTCTACCAACTGAGCTAAATCCCAGCCCGACCCTTCTCATAGAGGAGATATAAGAAAATATGTTTTGAGAAGGGGTAAGAATTTTGGAAAGAGGATAGAGGCCATCTATGGGATTCCAATGGAAGGGTATATATATATATATATATATATATATATATATATATATGCAATTTTAGAAGATAAATATATAAGTGAAGTGCTTAGATATGAAAATATTTAAAATATATTATCAGCTAAAGAAACAATAGACAATAGTGATTGTGCATTAAGAACTTAGGGTTGGGAAACTGTTGAAGAAATAGTTGAGGAAACAGTCTTAAGAACTTTAGGTAAATTATCGAAGATCAACCACAGACTTGTGATTGGTGAAGGTGAATTCAAGCCCTGGTACACTAGTGAATGGCTGTATTAGTCAGCTGTTGTTATTATAGCAGAAAAACCAATCCAAACAAACAGGGGGAAGAGATATTTATTGGGTGCTCATGGTTAGTGGAATCAGGCCATATTTGTGGCTGGGCAGGTGTGGTAGTGTCAGGTGGCTGGGGCCATGTCAAATGGCCTTACATCTTCATGAGCATGAAACAGAGAGCAAGGTGGGCTATGGGTCTAGGGTACAAACTTCCAAAGGCCCTTACCCAGTGATAATCACTTTCACAAAGTTAATACCTGCTTCCAAAGTTCCGTGACCTCCATGAGCAGTACCACCAGCTGGGGTCCAAGCGTTAAAGCACATGACTTTTGGGGGACATTATATATTCAAACCATGAAACTTCACTACTGGCCCCCAAAGATCATGGCCATCTCATAATGCAAAGTGTATTCAGTCCAACTTAAAGTCCCCAAATTCTTAACAGTCTCAACTGTGTTCAAAAGTCCAAGTGCAAGTCTACATTGAGACCCCAGGTAAACTTATCTCTGGGCTTCTAAAAAACAAAATCAGGTTATATACTCCAACACATAATGGCACACAATAAATATTCTCATTTCGAAAGAGAGTAATGGGGGCACAAAAAGCAAAGATTGGTCTGTAGGAAGACTGACACCTTGCTAGACAAACTGTCATTTTAAGTCTGGCATCTGGCACACATGACATCATCTGGTATCTGACATTTGGAGACATCAGAGCTTGAACAGGTTTATATGACTCCTCTCTGGCCTTGGTACAAACAGACCTTCTGAGTTGGCTCCACTTATGGCCAGCAGCGTCCCTTAGCGGATGCTTCACATTGCTGGCATCTCCAACATCCTGGGGTCTCCACTGCTGCTTAGGCTCCACTGTCAAAGCTTCATGCATCAGCCCTTCAGGACAGATACACATTGCCTGGCTTTGCAGGCTAACTTAAAAAATGTTGGTGGTAGCCTCAATAACCCCTTAATTCTTGCATTGCACATGACTATAAAACCAGTATCATGTGAATAATGCCAGTTTTTGATAGTGGCTCAAGAGGTAGCTTCACCTTTTTTTAACCATAGCTGCAATGGCCCCCTTTCAGTAGGGAATCCTGGATGTATTTGCTTT
Organism: Pedetes capensis; assembly: GCA_007922755.1. Taxonomy (NCBI): domain Eukaryota; kingdom Metazoa; phylum Chordata; class Mammalia; order Rodentia; family Pedetidae; genus Pedetes; species Pedetes capensis. Next base: position 32,556 of record VMDO01013863.1, on the reverse strand, counting down.
TTAGAAACTCTCTTTTCATACCGTCAGGGCTTAAATGGGAAGGGTCTAGCCAATTCCTTCTATTCCTCAAGGGAATTTCTCTTGTCCTTGCAAAAAGGTTGAGGCTTTCCTTCACTGTGGCTTATCTCTTTAACAGTTAGGTTTCCTGCCTCAACTAGCCCTGTCCACAGTAATCTTAGACAACCTATAGCTTTTTTTCTTTTTAAACTGTAAATATTTTAGATTTTTTCTGTGCCTTTTATTCCATATTTTTCTCATAACTTTTCCTCTGGCTAAAAGAAGCAAACAACAACCATGCCACACTGCCTACATCTCTTTACCTTCATGATGTTTCTTCTGCCAAGTTAATTAGATCATAACTTTTAAATTCAGCCTCACTCAAAACTTTGGGGCATTGGCGGGTGCAGTGGCACATGCACCCCAGTGCGTGTAATCCCAGTGACTCAGGGGGCAGAGGCAAGAGAACCACAAGTCTGAGCCCAGAGGCAGTCTGTGTAATTTAGCCCAGGGGCAGTCTGTGTAATTTGAGACCTTGTCTCAAAAAAGATTTAAAAAAAAGGTGGGGGGGCGGGGGCGGGCTGAGGGTGCAGCTCAGTGGTCCAGCACTTGCAAAGCATGCAAGCACAAGGCCCTGGGTTCAACCCCAAGTACCACAAGTAAAAAAACAAACAAAAAAAACCCCAGAACTTTGGGACATGGAGAATGTACAGAGAATCTCTTTGCTAGAATACAACACAGATTGTATCTAGTCCAATGTCCAATGGAGTATTCATTTTTCTCTAAAACCCTGTGAGTCTCATCTGCATTTCTTTTGGTAAAGTGTTCTGATCTTTCTTACTCTTACCAGAACTGCCCCTTAGGCCCTCCACGGCTTTTGTTGCCCACATCTCTAATCTTTTCCAGACTTCTCCTATAAGCAAGTTCCAAAAGTGACTTAAGAACCACATGGTTACTGCACAGCAATGACCCTACTGTTTGGTGTCAACTTTCAGTATTAGTCAGCTGTTGTTGCTGTAGCAAAAGAAAGCAGCCCAAAGAAACTTATGGAGGAAGAGGTTTATTGGGTGCCCACAGTGAGAGAATCAACCCATAATGGTGGCAGGACAGGCATGGTGGTGGCAGTGGCAGAGTTTGTGTTAGACAGCTTCACAGCATGGCAGACCAGGGACAGAGAGTGACCAGGACTTTGGTTCTTGGGTAAAAACCTACGAAGGTCTGCCCCCAGGGAGCTACTTCCATTAAGGGCCCATTCTTCAGACAGCTACTTCCACAAAGCAAGAATCTCATCTCCAAAACTCATAACCTCCCAGGACAGTGCCACCAGCTGATTGTTGTTGTCGTTGTTAGGTGCCATTGAGTCGTGTCTGACTCATACTGACCATCATCGGGTTTTCAATGGCTGATTGTTTCGGGATTGCCTCGGGAGTGGGTTGCCATGTCCTTCTCCCGTTTTTGTGGTACTGGGAATCGAACTCGGGATCTCAGAGACTGCAGAGCAGTGCTCTGCCAGCTGAGCTAAATCCCAGGCCACCAGCTGATTAACAAACATTAAAGCACGTGCTGACCTTTGGAGGACCCTGTATTCAAACTATGACAGTGATGAAGGTGGATTCAAGCCCTGGTAGTGACTATATGGCCAACATATTATCTAATGCACTGTAACTGCTCCATTTTGAACATATGGAATGTTGGGCCGGCAATAAGAAATGATGTCAGCAAATAGGGGAAATTGGATACATCAGCTGTTCCCTCTGGTTATTTATTTATTTATTTATTTATGCTACTTGGGGTGTCTTGCACATACCTTGCAAGTGCTTTACCATTAGGCTGCACCCCAATCCATATTTTATTTCTTGAGACAACATCTCTAATTTTTGCAGGCTGCCTCTGGCCTTGAACTCATCATCCTCCCACCTTACCCTCCTGAGTTGTTGGGATTATAGGTGTACACCATGAGGTCCAGGTCTGATTTTTCAAATTTTTCCTCACATTCACATCAGGTTCTCTGTGATGTGTATTTGCACAAGCAAATGTTTGATGGAATAGGATGACCACTGTTGATGGGAGAAGACAGAGTCCTCATCACTCATAAGACAAAGTCCCAAGTTCAGCATAACAGATAAGATCTCAGAGCACAAGGGACTTCAACATACATTGCGAAGTAGATACACATCAAATATTCTTAAGATTTTCAGCCAGTGTGACTAAGATGATGATAAATTATGCCTTTATTGAGAAATGTTTTACGTCTAGCACCTTTAAAAACAAATTTATTTATTTTTTTGAGTGAAACAAAGTTATGAAATTTATTAAGTACACACTTTAGAGTAAGTGTGGGCACCCAGCTAAGAGAGAGAGAGAGAAAGAGAGAGAGAGAGAGAGAGAGAGAGAGAGAGAGAGGCATCTGAAACATGGATGTGGTCTTCTTAAGAGAGAAAAGAAGAAAACAACAGCCGATATATCAACCATGAAAATATTTTTATTACACAGCTGTAGTATACTATATTGTTTTCTGGATGATTGTCTCTAGAAAACCACCCAAAGTTAATTCCACAGAAATCCAATTTCATTGGCATCATAGATTAATTTGCAGAAAATTGGAACACAGAGCACATTTTAGAACAAGAATTCTATATGTCAGAAAGTCTCAAACTCCAAAGAGATTAGTGGAAATTGTTTTGCTTTCCACATACTACCTATGGAAATGGTTACACATAACACAGTCTATGGTCAGAGAACTTTGTTTTCCTCCAGCAATTTGAGACAAAGTAGTTAAAAACATAAAATATATCTAGAGGGGAAAAGGAATGTTATTTTACTGCTACTGAATTCATGAATCTATTAGGGAAATTCATTTTACTCTTTATATTTGTATGTTCCTTTTATTGAGAATGAGACTTTTCTTTGTGTCTACAATAGACAAATGACACCAATTTAGTTCTGCACTTTGCCAACCCCCACTTGTCACATTTCTTGAATTATTACAGATGTCCCTCAATTGTGTCAAGGCAGAACAGGAAATTGGGCTGTACATTGGTTCCTGTTAAGGATAGATACAGATTTCTATAAAACATTCGTATGGATATTGGCCTCTTATTCTCTTCTGTAGAATAATGGCTCTAGTGTGTGTGTGTGTGTGTGTGTGTGTGTGTGTGTGTGTATGTGTGTATCTTTAACTTTTGGAACAACGTAAGCAGTTTTATAGTCAGGAAGATCCTTTAGTGTATTTCTTACTTTCAGAGCTTTCATGATCTTAGAATTTTGTTTGCAGTCCTTCAACTGAGCTAATTATGTGAGGTCACAGGACTCTATTGATAGTTTTGCATATTCAAGTGGATATTCTGCATTCTGCCCAGAATAATGGATCGAATAAGTGGATAATTAAAGGTTTAAGAGATTAATCTGAAATTTTAATTGTGCAAGGAAATTTAAAGGTCCCTTAATTCAACATAATTATTTTGCAAAAGAGAAAACAAAGGTCCAGAGAGCTGTTGGGTTTTGCTGAGGGTCATATGGCCAGTTAGTGGCAAAGCTGGACAGAGAAGAATCACTCTTTTGCCTCAAAACACAAAGATTTTTATTTATAAGGCATGAAATATTGTAGCATAGTGAAAAGTCCAGAGAATAACATGACTAACAGCTGTGTATACACCACACAGCTTTGTCAATTCTTATTTTGTTATGTAGGATTCATTTGCTTTTTGAAGATCAATAAATTCCTTGTATAAATTTTACTGACATCACTTTGCTTTCCAAATTTACTGTTGTATGTGAAGATGGAAATTCAGTATCTATCTGTATAACATATGGATTTATTTGAATGGTTTAGAACAGTATAGAAGTAGAACCATACTGCATATATTATTCTAAAATTTGCTTTTTTAAAATTTTGCAGTGTTGAGGATGGAACACAGGTTTCAGCACCTGCTAGGCAAGTGCTCTACCAGTGACCTATATCCCTACTCCTTGAAGGGTGCTTTTATTTGCCATTGTGTTTAAGACTTATGAGTTGAAAAGCATACCTATGATTTATTCATTTTTGCTGCTTTCCATATTGTGAACATATTACAATGTATTTGTCCACTTACCTGTTGATGGATAGTTAGATCTTTAAAAACTTTTCTGTGACCCTTATCTTAATCATTTTAGTAGTATAATAACTCTTGATATTTTATATAGTATGTTCTTCTATTTTATTCTTCTTCAAAATTATGGTGGATAATCTTGGCTTGTTGCTTTCTGTATATCTTAATTTTAATTTTTCCACAAAAATTACTGTTTTGAATTTGATTAAAATTATATTTTACATAGATATTTATTAGTATAGAATTGCTATTTTTATGATATTGTCTCTTTGCTATTTGTAATCAAGGAATTATAATTTCTTCATAAGAGTCCTGCCTTTCTTTCATTATATTAATTCCTAAGTAGCTGTTAGTTCTCTATTTTTTTATAACAATTATCACAAACTTAGCAACTTAAAACAATATACTTTCATTGTTGTTGTTGTTGTTAGGTGCCGTCAAGTCGGTATCCGACTCATAGCAACCCTCTGTTCAACAGAAGAAACACTATTGTCAGTGCTTCTCTGCGTTCATAGGGTTTTCAATGGCAGATTGATTTTTGGGAAGGGGTTGCCAGGTCCTTCTCCCAAGCCTACAGCTTCTGGTGTTCCCAGCCGGTCTCCCATCCAGGTACTAACCAGGCCCTACCCTGCTTAGCTTCTGAGATCTGATGGGATCGGATGCCGCAGGGCTACAGCTGCAGTCATACTTTCATTATCCCACAGTTATTGTGGATTGGGAATCAGGTTTCTCTGCACTGGGTCTCATAAAATTTCAGTTCACCAAGATTTTTGCGAAGAAACTGAGAGGCCAAAGCAATGTGTAGCAGAGTCAGATTTCCTGCAGGAACCCCACAAAGGTGACTATGAAGGTGAAGCCTAAGCAGCAATGCAAACATATTAATTAATTAATTAGAGGTACTGGGGGTCCAGGGTCTTATGCCCGCTTTGCAAGCTCTCTACCACTGAGCTGTACCCCCAGCCTATTTTTTAATTTTTTACTTTGAAACAGGGTCTCACTAAATTACGCAAGCCACCTCTGGCCACAAACTTGCAATCCTCCTGCCTCTGTCTCCTGAGTCTCTGGGGTTACAGGCATGCACCACCATGTCAGGCTGATAATTACTATTAATGGGTATCATATATAACGGTGATAACACTGTTATTTATGTTACCTTTCTTACTTTATGTTGAAAACACGTTCCTAAATCATCAAAATAATTTCATAAATATTGTCTTATTTGGCAATTTACCTACATTCTTATGGCCAAAGAGGAGGATTGTTGTTGTTATTGTTGTTAGGTGCTGTAGAGTTGGCAGCCAACTCATAGTGACCCTACGTATAACAGGCAAAACACTATTGTTGGTGCTTCTCTTCTATGTATAGCATTTTCAATGATGGATTGATTTTGGGGAGTGGGTTTCTTAGTCCTTCTCCCAAGCCTACAGTATCTGATGTTCCCAGGCGGTCTCCCATCCAAGTACTAACCAGGCCCAACCCTGCTTAGCTTCCGAGATCTGATGGGGTCAGATGCCACAGTGCTAAGGCTTCAGGCAAAGAGATAGATTAGACATGTAAAATTAAGAATATATTCATTTTATTGTGAGAATATATGGAATAAAATTTATGTTCCACTTATTGCGATAAAAGACAAAGTACTTTTGATTCCATTTTCCCACAGAAGGAACCAGAAAAGTTGAAAAGATATTGAAATAAATATTATGCAGAACATCAAGGTATTGTCAGAGTAAGGAAGCCAAAATAGATTAAATCAGAATTTGTCTCTGCCTTTCCTCACAAGGTTATTGTCAAAGAATGAGAGAGAAGTTATGAAGCTGAAAAGAGGCTTGCAAAATTCTGCATGACTGGGAAGAAGAAATTGGAATTTGTTGTTGTTGTTAGGTGCTGTAGAGTCTGTATCAGACTCATAGTGACCCTATGTACAACAGATGAAACACTATTGTCAGTGCTTCTCTGCTATTCACAGGGTTTTCAATGGCTGATGGCTGACTGATTTGGGGGAGTGGGTTGCTGGGTCCTTCTTCCAAGCCTACAGCATCTGGTGTCCCCAGGCTGTCTCCCATTGGAGCACATGCTATCTGTTGTTCATATCTTATGTTCTTAATATCTTTCATTCTCATCTGTCACTTGGTCCATATTGTGCCACCATGACAGACAACCTGAGACTGGGTAATTTACAACAGCATCAATCCTGTCCAGGAGGGTGGAGACGTCATGGCCTAATCACCTTAATATAGTTACAATAGCAAGTAAATCTCCACATAAGTTTTGGACAGAACAAATATTTAGACTATACCATTATGCTTAGCACCATTTGTTCCCACTGTTCAGAATGTCCTTTGAGACTTTCTTTTCCTGGTCAGCTGCTACTTTTCCTTTAAGATTTACTTTAACATTTATCTAAGACAAAGAGTCTTTTCTAAACATTGAACTGGGCCAAGTGTCTCTTCTCTGCTCCTTCAGGGCACTTAGACATCTTACTCACAGTTTGGACAATCATTCATGGGAAATGCTGTGAATATATTAAAATTATCTGGTTATATGTCTGTTTCTCTTGTTTTCTTGTAACCATTTTTAGTCTGACTTTTCTTTATTCCCTAGCACTGCCATCACATCTGATGCACAGTATATACTCAGGACATGTAGTGGTCTGAAATGTAAGACTAGAAAATGAACAAATGAGTGATAAACAATGATCCACTTAATTAAATGTTTTGGACATGATATTTTAACATTTAGGAAAAAATTAAGAAGAAATATGATTACATATAGTTTGTAAATGATTATTTATAAATTATCTTACAAGACTGAGGTTTATACAGGGCGATGATATGGAGACCAGAGGCTTAATTTAAAACAATCCATACTTCCTTTGTCTTGAGTAGACTTCAAAACATCAGAAGAAATCTTGTTTGCCACTATCTGGAGACTAGATGACTGAGTACAGCCAGGGATGTTGTAGACCAGTGTTTTTAAGAAATAGTAATGTATTGAGTATTAAGGGCTGAACAGAATGAAAAATAGTTTTTGGTTACTCTGAATATCTCATTATTTTAACAGATCAAAATTTTTAGCTATATTTTAACTAGGACTTTCTTTTGTCTATATTGCTGACATCCTTACATCAAATTAGAAAAGAAACTGATGAAGAAGTCTATGAATTATCTGTTTTGCTTGATATTCTGCAGTGTGATTTTATTTTTATGTTTGTATTTATTGCTAACTATAGAGAATATACCTGCAGCCATACCATTGTGGCGTCTAAGCCCGTCAGATCTTAGAAGCTAAGCTGGGTCAGGCTTGGTTAGTACTTGGATGGGAGACCCCCTGGCAATACCAGGTGCTGTAGGCTTTGGAGAAGGACCCAGCAGCCCACTCCCAAAAAACTGTCAGCCATTGAAAAACCCTATGAATATCAGAGAAGCACTGACAATAGTGTTTCGCCTATTGTACATAGGGTCACTATGAGTGGACACTGACTCGATGGCACCTAACAACAACAACATGAGTCAGATATTGACTCGACAGCACCTAACAACAACAGCATAGAGAATACGGACTGGCAAGTGAATAATGTAGTTCTTTTACTTTTAATGTAGGCTAGTTTGTGGCTCAGGCTGCTATAGTGTGGGGCATGGCACAGTGTTAGGCAGTGTTTCATTTTGTTGTACCTAGGGTTACTATGAGTCAGATCCAACTCAACAGCACCTAACAACAAAAACAATTCCTCAGTTCCTTTGAGATATTTTGTAAATTTTGTTTTTGAATTTGGGGTTATAGGATAATCTTCCACAGAACAATAATTTGTTTCCTTTTTCTCCCAGTCAGTTTGTATCTCTTTCCTTTAAGAGCATAGCCAGCCTGTAACTGAAGTTATATCAACCACAGTTACAGAATTTGGTGTCTAGATGTTCTGACTTTGTTTTTAATTTCGTGCTTTCATGGATAAACATGGATAAGGAAAGCAGATACACAGGCAAATTAATATACTTCTCACAAAACTCAGTAGCATCTTCTGCAGGTAGGTTATTATGTTGTTGGTTTTTGTTTGGTTTGTTTTTAGTTATTTTGCTTGGAATTTCTCTCCATGATGAAGAGCTGAAGTTGGCACTCTTTCTCTGTGATGATGGGTCAAACAGTGAATGTCTTAGGACTGAGAGGCCAGAAGGTCTGTTGCTGCTATTCAGCTATTCCTTTATACTGTGAAAGCAGTCATGGACAATACATGAATGAATGAGTGTGTGTTCCAAAGAAACTTTGTTTACAAAAACAAATAGTATGCTGACCCATAATCTATCATATCATTCTGATAATAGGGGCATTTGCCCAAGATTCAAGCTGCAGCACAATGAATACTCACTAAATTGTATTGTTTCTCATTAAAATTGCAACCACAGATTTTAATTTATAGTCTTTATTCCCTATACATTTTTAGCAAAGAAAGCAATCTACAACCACAATTTTTAATGTAGTAAGGTGCTGCTGTAGGCTTGGGAAAAGGACCTAGCAGCTCACCCCTGAAACAATCAGCTATTGAAACCGCTATGAATAGCAGAGAAGCAGTGAATAGTGTCAGGTGGTGTTTTGTTCTGTTGTATATAGGGTCACTATGAATCAGACATAACTTGATGACACTTAACAATAACAATAACAAGAAGAAAAAGGCTCAATTGAATATTTAATTTGTAGTTGGTTCTTTTTGCAACTCCAATGAGAAAGATGGTCAGAGAACTTTTGGTAATGTGAATCACCCCAAGGAATGAATGGCTTTTAGTTGTGATGGTCTGAGCCTACTTCAGGTTGTCTACTGGCTGAGGATATTAATCAATCTCTGTATTCAAGAGTGAGGAACATTTGGTGAGTGTAGCAAGTGCAGACAATCCAAATAGCTATCACAGAATCATCTGAAGCCTTGCTCATCTGCACAGAGGTTGATGCTGGGTGTTGGCTGGGACATTACCCAAGACCCCTACACATGGCTTCACTTTGTAGCCTTTGCTTTCTCACAACATGCTGGTTAAGCTCTTTTTTATTTTAATTGGAAAATTTTAATGTACAACTTAATGTGTTTCATTCTGACATGCATTTCATTGTGACATTTCCATATATGCTTTTCATTCTACATTGCACAGGTAAGTTTCTCCAACCCTCTTGTGCATTTCCTCCCCACGTCACACTTTCCCACTAAAGGTCTCTCTTCCACTTGCATGTCTTTTTGTGGGAATATTTTTCTAAATATCCTTGGATCCCAATTATGTTTAAGGTCTAAACTTTTTCTATAGTGTTATATCTTTTTACATTGTCAGTAATATTACATGAATTTTCTAGCCCATTTGTATTATTACCATTCTTTGGTATTATTATAACTATTTCCCAAATAATTAAAGATGTGCTGTTTACTTTGAGGTGGCCCTGTCTCATTCCTCACTCTTCCTTGTTCCTTCTCTCCCTTATTTTCTTCTCCCATCGTTTCTTCCTTTTGCTAGAGCCCTCCCTCCTTCTTTCTGCTCCCTAAATTGTCCTTTCTCCACTAAGTTGACTTTAGCTTTTAATTATGTTCTGATTTCTGTATAGGATTATTTCCTTCTTTTAATTTTGATTCAGATCCCACATATGAGTGAGAACATGTGGTATTTCTCTTTGGGGGCTTATGTTCATTCACTTAAAATAATTTCCTCAAATTCAATCCATTTTGCTGCAAATGACATTATTTCTTTCTTTCTTTCTTTTCTTTCTTTTTTTTTTTTTTTTTTTTTTTTTTTTTTTTTTTTTTTTTTTGGTTGCTGAGTAGTATTCCATTGTGTATATGTACCATAGTTTTTCCTATCCATTTATCTGTTGATGGGCAATTTGGTTGATTCCATATCCTTGCTATTGTGAAAAGTGCTGAATTGAACATGGAGATGGAGGTGTGTCTGTGGTGTGATGATGTTGGGGTTCACTCTGGCCCTGCAGGGTAATGGAGCTTGCCTCCACATGGGTGCCCAGGGACTCTTGGAAATACGCAAGAGCCAGTGGCACCAAAGAAGGACTTCAGGAGCCTTCTTACAAACAGGAACAGAATTTATTAAGCTTCACCTACCAAGGTGAACAAAAGGGGGTGCAGCACAATGACGCTCAATGACGGTGTTCCACAGTGTGTCTCCTGTCCCAGTTTGCCTTCTCTGTTCTCCTCCTTCCCAAGGCAGGGAAAGAAAAGCAGAGAGCTCTTCGTGTCTTGCTTGGAGCCTTTGTCGCTTCGGAGGCCCTGGCTTGACAGGGAGTCTTGCTTGTAGTCCTCAGATGTCTTCACTTGTGCCAGTGGAGGTTGCAGGTCTCAGGAGTAGGGTGTGGGGGTCAGGTTTGAGGGCACTCAGAGAGCAGGTGAACAGGGGAGGATTAAGAATGCAAGGGACAAAAAAGGGGGCTAGTATCTTCAGTGGTGGTTTATAGAGCTTCTATGAAGGGGCGTGGACTTAGAAATAGCCAATTAGGGAGCGGCTTGTACTGGGTATGGCAATTATGTAACTAGGGGTTTGAAAAAGAAATTTTGATAGGGGGTTAGGCCAGGCCAATCACCGAGCTTCCTTTTCTGAAGAATCAGGTGGCTCTGGGCAGCCAACCAGATTGAAAGAGGCCACACAAGAGCTAGGATGTTTGGGGCCATCTTGGAGCACTCAATGGTAGGAGGAGGAGTGGAATACCAGGATGTGGGACTAAGGTCGCCAGCCCTGGAGGATAGATGTTAGTCCTCCAAAAAGGCCAGACAAGCCTCTGTTCCTGGAGTTCTTTCTAGGACTCTCAACTCTAGGTCCTGAGTTATGAGTGGGAAGGGCAAGAATACGGTAAAACTGGTGTAAGGTTCAGGCCTCTACCTGGGTCAGACAAATCTCCACCCAAGCTCCCTCTAGGTCTTTCTCAGGGACCCCCAAATGATTGCCAACATGATGACTCATCTCCCTTTGGGTATATTCCTAATAATGTTATAGTTGGTCATACGGCAGATCTATTTTTAGTTTTTAAAGATACCTCCATATGGATTTCCAAAGTGGTTGGACTAATTTACAGTGGCATTAGCAGTGTAAGAGGGTTCCCTTTTCTCCACAACCTTGCCAGCATTTGCTGTTATTTGTTTTATTGATCTTGGCCATTCCTACTAGTGTAAGGTGGAATCTCAGAGTTGTTTTGATTTGCATTTCCCTAATATCTAGGAATATTGAGCATTTTTTTTCATGTGTTTCATGGCTCTATGGGCCTCTTCATTTGAGAACTGTCTACTCAGTTCCTTTTCCCATTTGTGTATTGGGTTATTTGTTTTCTTGGATATTTTTTTCTTGAGTTCTTTATAAGTTCTGGAAATTAGACCTCTGTCTGATGTATAGGATGTGAAGATTTTTTCCCATTCAGTGGGGATGTCCTTGACTCTGATAATTGTTTCCTTTGCTGTACAGAAGCTTTTCAATTTCATGCAATCCCATTTATCTGTTCTTGTTGCAATTTCTTGAGCAATTGGAGTCCTATTAAGGAAATACTTTCCTATGCATATAAGTTGGAGCATATTGCCGATCCTATATTCTATTAATTTTAAATTTTCTGGTTTTGTGTTGAGGTCTTTTATCCATTTTGAGTTAACACTCATGCATATTGAGAGATGCGGGTTGGTTTTCATTTTTCTGCAAGCAGATATCCATGTTTCCCAGTACCATTTATTGAAAAGGCTATCCTTTTTCCAATTTACTTGCTTTGCTCCTTTGTTGAAAATCAGGTGGCTATAGGTGTGTTGAGGTATTTCTGAATCTTCTATTCTGTTCCACATGTCTTCAGGCCTATTTTTGTGCCAGTACCAAGCTGTTTTTACTACCACTGCCCTGTAGTATAGATTAAGGTCAGGGATTATGATTCCAGCTGCATTAGTTTTGCACCTTAAGAGTGTTTTGGCTGTATGTGGTCTTTGGTGATTCCATATGAATTCTTGGATCATTTTCTCTATTTCTGTAAAGTCTCACATTGGAATTTTAATGGGGATTGCATTAAATCTATAGATTGATTTAGGTAGGATAGCCATTTTCCCTATAATGATTCTCCTAATCCAGGAGCAGGGAAGGTCCTTCCATTTTTTAGTATCCTCTCTGATTTCTTGCTTTAATGTTTTGAAATTTTCATTGTAGAGATCTGACCGGTCTTTGGCAAATTGATTCCAACGTACTTAATTTTCTGGTGAGCTATCATGAAAGGTATTGTATCTGTAATTTCCTTTTCTTCCTTCTTACACTTGGTGTAAAGAAAAGCTATTGATTTTTGTGTGTTAATTTTATATCCTACCTCTTGCTGAAGGAGTTAATTAGATCTAAAAGTTTTCTGGATGAGGTTTTGGGATCTTTTAGGTAAAATATCATGTCATCCACAAATAAGGATAATTTGACCCCTCATTGCCAATCTGTATCCCATTGATTTATTTATCTTGTCTGATTGCCCTGGCGAGGACATCAATTACTATGGTAAATAGAATAGGAGAGAGTGGACGTCTTTGCCTTGTTCCTGATCTTAGAGGAAATGTTTTCAGTTTTTCTCCATTTAATATAATGTTGGCTATAGGTCTGTCATAGATGGCTTTTATGATGTTAAGGTATTTGCCTGTTATGCCTATCTTCTCCATGGTTGTTATCATGAAAACGTATTGCACTTTGTCAAAGGCCTTTACAGCATCAATTGAGATGATCATGTGGTTTTTGTTTGCAAGTCTCTTGATATATTGGATTCCATTAATTGATTTCCATATTTTGAACCAACCTTGCATCTGTGGAATAAATACCACTTGGTCATGGTGAACAATCTTTTTAATAGATGCTGGATTTGGTTTGCAAGGATTTTGTTAAGGATTTTTGTATCTTTGTTCATAAGGGAAATGGGTTTATAATTCTCTATCTTAGATGTATCTTTTCCTGGTTTAGGTATCAGGGCGATGGTAGCTTCATAGAATGAGTTTGGGAGTGTTCTCTCCTTTTCTACTTTTTAGAATAGTTTGAGGAAGATAGATATTATATCTTCTTTGAAAGTTTGGTAAAATTCTGCTGTGAACCCATCAGGACCTGGGCTCTTCTTTGATATTTAACCATATATAATGGGCTTGTTTAGGTCACTTATGTCTTCTGGTTTTAGTTTTGGTAAATCATATTTGTTAATAAACTTATCCATTTCTTCTCTATTTTTGTATTTTTGGGAATACAATCTCTCAAAGCAATCCCTCTCGATTTTCTGTATTTCATTGTAGTTAATGGTTATAATCCCACTTTCATTTCTAATATTTACTGTTACCTTTTTCCTCTGTTTTTGATGAGATTGGCTAGAGGAGTGTCTATTTTATTAATCTTTTCAAAGAACCATCTCTTAGTCTTATTAATTTTTTGAATTATCTTTTTAGATTCTGATTGCAATACTTCTACCTTTATCATGGTAATTTCTTTTTGGATGCTCCTTTTAGGATTGATTTGTTGTTGATTTTCTAGCATCTTAAGGTGTGTCATTAGGTCATTTATTTGGATCTTTACCTTATTGATGATGGCACTTAATGCTATAAAGTTCCCTCTTAAAACCGCCTTTGTTGTATCCCATATGTTTTGGTAGGATGTATTTTCACCATCATTTGATTGCAGGAATTTTTTACATTCCATTTTGATTTCATCAACAACCCACTGGTCATTCAGCAGTGTATTATTTACTCTCCACGAGTTTGTAGAATTTCTGGAATTATTCTTGATCTTGAGCTCCAATTTTATTCCATTGTGATCTGATAAGGAACAGGGGATAATTTCTACCTTTTTGTATTTGTTGAGGGAATTCTTAGGACTAGCATATGATCTATCTTAGAAAACGTTCCATGTTGAGCCTGAGAAGAATGTGTATTCCTCATTGTGTGGATGAAATAATCTGTATATATCTGTGAGATCTAATTGGTTTAGGGTGGAGATTAGATTTGTCATTCGTCTGTTGATTTTCTGTTTTGATGACCTGTCTCTTGGCAAAAGTGGGGTATTGAAGTCTCCCATTATCATTGTGTCTGGTCCAATAAAGTTCTTTATGTTCCAAAAAGTTTGTCTTATAAAGCCAGGTGCCCCATTGTTTGGGGAATAAGTATTTAGAAGTGTTATTGGTTCCTAATTGATTGTTTCTTTTACTAAAATATAGTGTCTTTCTTTGTCTCTTCTAATTAGTTTTGGAGTGAATGTTAATCTATCTGATATTAGAATTGCAACAACTGCTTTTTTTGTTTTCCCGCTGGTTGGTCTATTGTTTTCCAGCCCTTAATTCTCAGTCTCTTGAACTTTTTGTGAGTTAGATGGGTTTCTTGAAATATATAATGAAGGTTTATGTTTTTTCATCTAATTAGCCAGTCTGTCTTTTAATTGGCGAGTTAAGACCATTTACACTAATAGTGATTGCTGAGTAGTATCTATTGTTATGCATCCAATTGCTACATGTTACTGGTTTATGAATCATGGTTGCTTTGCTCCTTTCTTGGATTACACTCATCTCAGCTAACCAAGTCTTTGGTTACCTATATAGGGTTGTCTTATCTCTCCTGGATGTGGTAATTAATTTACAATCCTCTGTAGAGCTGGTTTGATGTTTTCAAATCATTTGAATGTGTTAACATCATGGAATGTCTTATACTCCTCATCTATTTTCAAAGATAATTTTGCTGGATGTTGTAATCTTGGTGAAATTGTTCTTTTTTAGGATGTGAACTACCTGTGTCCAACCCTTTCTAGCTTTTAATGTTGATATGGAAAAGTCTACTTTAATAGGTTTTCCTTTAAATGTCATTTTGGATTTCTGCCTTGCTGCTTTCAGGGTAGCCTCCCTGGTTTCCAATGAAAGCATTCGAGCTATGCTATGTCTTGGGGATGACCTATTTTGGTCTACTATGGATGGGGTCCTCACTGTTTCTGTTGCATAGGTATCCATATCCTGGATTATCTCTGGGAAGTTTTCCTTGAAGATAAAATACACTAGATTTTCTAGTCCTCTGGTGGATCTTTCCTCTCCTTCAGGGACACACTGAATTCATAAATTTTGTTTTTTCATTCTATCTAAGGTTTCTTGGAAATCTTTCTTAAAATCCTTCATCATTATTCCCATTTCTGACTGTATGTACATAATTTCTTGGATTGTGTCTTCAGAATGAGAAATGTGTAGCTCAGTTTCATCCAGTCTTGATGAAAAGTATTCTTTTGCAGAGTTTAATTCATTTAGTTTAGTTTGCATGACAATGATTGTTGCTTGACTTTTCCTAATCATTTCTAGCTGGGAGGATAGAATGAACTCCAGATGAGATACCTTCTTTTCAAGGATATTAAGGATGCTGGTAGTATTCCTTTTGATTTCTCTTAGCATATTTGTAACTATAACTCTGAAGTCCAGTTCAGAGATCTCTAGGAGTTGAGGTTCATTGGAGGAATTTGTTGGGGGGCTTTGGTCTGTGGAGTGTTCAGATCCAGCCTGGCCCTTTGTGTTTCATGTACGTTTACTTTGTTCATAATATGGTCCAGGAAATAGATTTTGTCTCTCCCAAGTGTGCAGAATATCTCCCTCTGTTATTCCTTTGAGTTTGTGTGGTGATGAATCACTGGCACTTTATTTTTGCTCCTCAGCCCCGTATTTCATAGCTTCAGAACCCTAGACAAGGATCTGTTGCAGACTCTGAATTCAGTTTTGTCCCATTCGGATTGCCTGTGATAACTGAGATCTCAGACACTGGCTTTTCTACTGGGTGCAATGTGATTTCTCAGCTGTCTAGTCTGTAGGGCTCTTACTCTAGTTTACCAGCACTACTTTTAGTCAGATCTCCTAGTTTCAGTGGACCATCAGCTCGTGGCACTCTTATCTGTGTCCTATACTCTCCACTCCTTAGTTTCCCATTCTCTGGTTCACTATTCTGATGGGGCTGGGAGCTAGGGAGGCAACAGATTTTGTTTCTCTGCTGGGGGGTGAAAAGGGGGAGGATGTGGTGAAAGAAGAGGGAGAAAGAGGAGAGAGAGAACAGAGACTAATAGAAATTAAAGTCAAAAATTAAAATTAAAGTTAAACTTTAAAGATGAAATAATTAACTAAAACAAAAACACATATATAGGATAAGAAAAAGAGGAGAACAGAAAAAAGGAAGAAGAAAAGAAAACATGTGCATACATACACTCCCACAGCAAAAAAATAAAAAATTAAAAATAATAAAAATAAAAATAATATATGCACACACAAAAACACTTGCATACTCTCACAAGAGGTATCTGAACCATGGAAGACAATAAGGATGAAGTGAACACTGCTGAACTCAGGCTGCCAGTGTTTTTTCACTATCTGTGGCAGTTAAATCTGCCACAGAGAGAGAAGGGCCTATCTCTCTTCCTTCAGGCCCATGACTTTGCTGCAGAAAAGGGGCTTTACTCTGCCAGCTTTTTGTTGTTGTTGTTGTTGTTGTTGTTGTTGTTGTTGTTATTGTTGTTAGGAGCAGGCAGACTTAGGGGGTGGGTTTTCTGTGCAGCTTCCCTCTGCTGAGTGGATGTGGCAGGTAGCCCCGCAATCCCCCGGGTTGAAGCGGGGCACTTGGTGTCCTTATAGTCTGCCCCGTGAGATATTCCATCTCTGTTGTATTGTCAGAGAGGCAGTGGAACCTGTGGAGGCACTCCTGGATTTCTCCCTTCCCCACAGAGTTTGGCCTCCAATTCCACAAGTTGAAGTTCACCACCCCAAAGCCTATGGGATGGGAGATTATGGCTATTATAGTGGGGTCTTTAATGCCAGACTCTTCATCCACTTGTGAGTTCCAAATCCTGTTGTGGTCTCACCACTCCTACCCTGTAGTGGGCGGAATGATATCTGACCACACCCAGTGAACCTGCAGCCTGTCTGGCCATGTGGCAGTCACGCATAAAACTGCCCTGGGACAAAGTGCACTGCTGGGCCTCTTGCAGGACCATGGTCATGCTCTACCCACGTGGGACTCAGTCACTTCCACAGACCCTAGCTGATTCCATGGTGCAGTGAGATGATATTGAATCGCCTCTGTTGGATCCGGGGGCCAAGTGCATGTGTGCCCGTGTGTCTGTGAAAGTCATGACTGTGCGACTGCCCTGCCACAACAGGAGGGAGGGAGCCATGCCACACATGGCTCTGGGCACACTGCCCACTGGCGCACATGGGTGTGTTCACTCCCTGCACCCACGTCGGGATGGATGTGATGATAATGTATCACCTCTGGTGGGTCTGAGGCCTGCACTCCTGTGTGAGGATCCTGCACCAGCCCAGAGACTCCATCTGCGCAGCAGGCACCACTTAGAGATGTCCTCTCTGCCATCTCCAGGTAACTCACCTGGAGCTTGCAGTCTGTCCCGTTGGCAGGATGTTGATGTGATACCAAGGCTGTACTCCATGTAGGATCAAGGTACCCATGGATATGTGCATGGAATCTCCTCTGAGTCTCAGCAACCTGCCACCCACAAAATGGTGACTCAGTTGCTGCCCTTTGTGTAGATCTTCTGGGTCCTGATCCACAATCTCGATGCTCGCCCGTTTCCCTCTACTGTCTCCAATCTAAACCATCACTGTGTCTATCTAGTCAATGTGTGCTCCAAACCATTAATCAAGGCTTCCCTCTACTCCAGGTCAGAAGGCATGTGCTATCTGTCCTCCATCTTCTCTCCAATCTCCCATTATTTCCATTTCTGACTGTACATATTTAATTTCTTGGATTAAGTCCTTGGAGTCTGAAATTCATAGCTCAGACTTATCTAGTCTCAATGAAAATGATTATTTTGCAGAGTTTAGTTCATTTAGCTTGGTTTGCATGTCAAGGATTGCCACTTGATTTTTCCTTATCATTTCTAGCAGCAAGCAGAGTACAGACTCCATATGAGATACCTTCTTTTCAAGGATTTCGAGGGTGCTGGTGGTATTAGTTTTGATTTCTCTTAGCATACTAATAACAAAAACTCTGAATTCTAATTCAGAGATCTCTAGGAATTGGGATTCTTTGGAGGTATTTATTGAGAGGCTTTGGTCAGTGGAGTCTTCACATCCAGTTTGCCTCTTGGTATTTCTTGTAGGCTATTGATTTTGCTTACCCATTATTTCATCAGGGAATTAGGTTTCGGCTCCCCCAAGTGTGCAGAACTTCTCTCTCTGTTATTCCTTTGAGTTTGTTGATGATGAATCTCTGGCATTTTATTTTCGCTCCTCAACCCCATATTTTGCAGCTTCAGAACCCCAAACAAGGATCTGGTGCAGGCTCTGTATTCAGTTCTGCCCCATTCAGATTCCCTCTGATCCCTGAGATCCCAGTCTCTGATTGGTCCACTGGGTACAGTGTGATTTCTCAGTTGCCTAGTCTGTGGGGATCTTACTCTGTTTCACCAGCCCTACTCTACTCAAAATGAGCTTAGTTTTTAATTGGTTCTCCTAGGTTCAGTGGACCATCAACTCATGACAGTCTTATCTGCATCCTGGACTCTCCACTTTTCACTTTCCCAGTCTCCAATTCACTGTTCCAATGGGGCTGGGGGTTAGGGAGGCAGCAGACTCTGGTTCTCTACTGGGAGGTATGGAGGGAGAGAATATGGGGAAAGAAGAGGGAAAAAGAGGAGAGAGAGAGAACAGGGACTAATAGAAATTAAAATTAAAATTAAAATAATGAACTAAAACAAAAACAAATATGTTGAGGAAGAAAAAAGAAAACACCTATAAACCCTCACAAGAGGTATCTGAACAGTAAAGTGAAAAGGAAGTGTAGTATACTAGAGAGCTCAGGCTATAGTGGTTTTCCCACTATCCACAGCAGTCTTCTGTCTTCTGAGAGTGCCCTGCCTCTCTTCCTTCATGAGGCTGTCCTTGCTGCAGGAAAAGGGATTTTCCCTACCCGTTCTCTTGTTAGAAGCAGGCTGGCTTAGGGGATGAGGCTTCTGTGCAGCTCCCCTCCATTGAGTGGATATGGTGGGTATTCACATGGTCTCTCAGTCTGAAGAGGGCTACTGGGTGCTGTTAGAGATTTGCCCTATGGGATGTTTTGCCTCTGTGGTATTGGCAGAGAGGCAGTGCAACCTGTGGTGACCTTCCAAGAATTTTACCTCCCCCACAGAGTTCAGGCACCATGATCCCAACTCAGAGATCACTGCCCCAATGCCTATGGTGGGAGCAGATGACTGCAGAAGTTAGATCTTAATGCCAGGCTCTCTATCCATTTGTGTGTTCTGAATCCCATTGTGGTCTCACTGCTCCCACACTATAGTGGGCGTGATGATATCCAACCACCCTGGTGAATCTGCAGCCTATCTGCCTGTGTGTCAGTCACACATGAAACTTCCCTGGCACAAAGCACACTGCTACACTCTGTGTAGGACAATGGTCACTCTCTGTCCACGTGGGCCTTAGTTACTTCCACAGACCCTAGCTGATTCCATGGTGCTGTGAGATGATATTGAATCATCCCTGGTGAATCTGGAGTCCAAGTGCCTGTGTGTCTGTGTGGAAGTCATGCCATGCAACTGCCCTGCCACAACAGGAGGGAGGGGGCCATACCTTGGCTGGTCTCTGGGAACACTCTGCCAGTGCACATTCCCCAGCCCCTACTGTGTTCACTCCCCGCACCCACGTCAGGATGAGTGGCATGATAACATTTCACCTCTGGTGGATCTGAGGCCTACACTCCTCTGTGAGGCTTTTGAACCACTGTACTCCCACCACCTGCACAGGCAGTGCCACATAGAGATGGCCACTGCACCTGAGGCTTCAGGCAAACCCACCAGTTATTCTCTGTGAAGAGTGCTGCTGGTGTCCCATTGGCAGGATGTTGGAAGGTTGCCAGGGTTGTACTCTGTGTAGGATCTGTGCTCCTGTGTATGTGCAAGTGGAGTCTTCTCTGAGTTGGATTCTCTCGGTGTTCTGCAATCTGGGAAATGGTGACTCAGCTACCACTTTTTGTGTAGATCTTCTTGGCTTTTATCTGCGATCTTGTTGCCACCCTGGTTCTCTCTGCCATCCCTAATCTAATTTATTACTTTGTTTGTCTAGTCAATGTGTGTTCTAAACTATTGTTTAAGGTCTCCTTTTATTCTGGGTCAGAAGGCCTGTGCTATCTCTCTGCCATCTTTTCCCAAACTCCATGCTGGTTAACTTCTAAGGGTGAGAATCTCAAGAGAAAAAGCCAGGCAAAAGCTGCGGGATTGCCTTTTCTAACCTACACTTCAAAATTATGTGTGCCATTTCCACAACAGTCTAAGGAAATCACAAAACCCTGTCAGTTTCATGGTGATGAGAAGTAAGCACTACCTCATGATGAAGAAATAGCAAGGTTGGATAATAGCATATGAAAGCAGATCTACTACTGCACTCACTTTTAAAAAATATAATCTGACATATCCTTCTCCAGCACTACCTCAAATAAGACATCTTAACTAAAAATGGAACTTCTTTGAATGATCTGTAGTTAAGTAGATCAAATGCTGACATGTAATAATAATATTTTAAAAAGCCAACTTGACATGTACTGATATTTTGTTCAGTGATTGTAATACCTAACTTTAGAAATCAATATTTCTGAAAGGAATCCTTGGTGATGTACAACACAACAGAAAAATCAACATGAGTTATTGTTCTTGAATGCATAAGTATTTAAGACAAAGTATCAGTAAGCTGGTAATTTCCACAGTTGGTAAAAAGCTAGGATGCAACAGAATTAAAATTTTCAGCTGTTAATACAAAGTTCAGCATGTTTTTTGTTTTGCTTTTTTCATTTGATGTGGGAAAAGTTGATTTTCTTACTTCACTTTCATGTCAATGAAAGTTTAGAAGTCAAGTCTCTTCTGTGTAAAGCAATAATATTATTGTTATATTAACTTTAAAATTGTGACAATGTGTTTTTCCTATAGTTATAAATAACTATTTATTACAGTTGAACAAAAGTCAAACAAAGCTGCTTGAGATTTCCAGAAAGAATGGCAGGCAATATAAATATTGCCCTAATCTGACCCCTCAAAATGAGAAAAAGCACACTTGAGAAAAGGGCATCTGTGTTGAAGCTGAGGGAAAGTCCAGGTATACACACAAAGGTTGGGATCACATGGCAGATACAGCCCAGTGCCAGCCAATTAGGAAGACATAAAGTCGACATGTAAACGTGGGAGAGAAGCAGAAACATCCATTGTAACGCCAAGACCTACTTTCAGGAGCTGGGATGTCTTCTTTTTAAAATGTTTCTTACCTTGTTTCATTGGCTGATGAAATCTGGGTACTTTGATAGATTTTGCCATTATGTAGATATTAGATATTAGAAAGTATATTGGTAATTAATTTCCCCTCCTTCTTCACACCCTTATTCTCTTTTAAATTAGTGCATAAAAGTAGACTTTGTTTAAATTTAGTTGGTATCTAGTGACGAGATTAACTCTGTCTTTTATGGTACCAGATAATGCTCAGGTTTGCTTTCCATTACAGTAAAATCTTGACTTGCTTGCACTGAAATAATAGGAAAAAAGCTGGAATAAGGAAATACTTCTAATGAAAAAGATATAATCAATAAACCAGCCATTAGAAGAGACTTATTTTTAACATTTCCTTATGCACTTCAGATGTGATACCAAGTTACAGCCAGTCCCATCTCCTAATTCTCTTTTATCTATGGCAACTCCCTACGTCATGAAAACAGATGTTCCCAATAAAGCATCTTTAGTCATCAAAGGTTATTATTCACAGTCTGCTCTATTTATTATGGCAAGAAAATACCTACTATATTATATAAATTAAAGTGAATTAACTAGAACAAACCTTCATTAGTATTGTGTTTAGCAACCTCCTTTTTGTTTATTGGGATATAATCATTCAGAAATGTGAATGACTAAACTCTCCTGCACATACATGCACACACACACACACACACACACACACACACACACACACACACACACGCCAGGTACATCCCAAGAGTATCTCAGTTTATCTTAAGTACATCTTAAGATACAGTAAAATCACAAAGGACATTTTGCTGAATAATAATAGCAATGGCTCATTTATTTAAATTTCCTATAATGTAAATATGGAAGAGATCCATATTTGTGCCTATTCTCAAGAAAAGGAATCCAACCAAATGTGGAGATTATTGAACTATATCATTAATATCATGTGCAAGTAAATTTTGCTAAAGATAACTCAAAAGTGACTGCAGCAGTTTATTGACAGAGAACTGTCACTAAATCAATCCAGATTCAGAAGAGGGAGTGGACCCAGGGACATAATGATGATATCAGTTGATGTCCGATAGATATTAGCTAGAAGCAGAAAATACCAAAAGATGTCTATTTATGTTTTATTGACCATGCAAAGATATTTGACTGTATGGATCACAACAAATTATGAGTAACACTGCAAAGAATGGGAATGTCAGAGCACTTACTGTACTTATGAGGAATCTGTACAAGGACCAGGAGGTAGTTGTAGGAATGGAACATCGTGTTTTAGAGAGTAGTGGGTCAACGAAAAAAAGGAAGACCCTCAACTAGCTGGATTGAGACAGTGGCTGCCATAATAGGCTTAAACATAGAAAAGATCATGTGTATGGCACAGTGTCAGGTAGTGTTTTGTTCTGTTGTACATAGGGTTGCTATCAGTCAGACCCAACTCAACAGCACCTAAAACAACAACAAAATTGCAGTTTATACCATTCAGAAAAAAAATTGAGAATGAAGCAAGTAAGGCCTTGTAGGCCAAAACAGATAGCACAAAGTTCTAACACCATAAAAATTGTACACACCTAAGCACATGCTGCTTATTTCCAGGCGAGTCCCTCAATTTCAATTGCTATTTCTTTAATTTATACAGAATTCTAAGTAATTTGATTGTGAAGATTTTCCAACCAGCGTAGTTTAGTAGCTGCAAGACGTATGTTGGGTGGGGAAAGGGTGCATTTAAAAAAATGAGACCTCTGATTGGCACAAGATGGAATGACGTAGTTTGACAGTAGGACAATAGACAGGGACAATAAAAAAAAAAAAAAAAGACTGGGTCTTTAAAAATCATGCAACCTGCTCACTCTCCAGCTCCTCAGGGCATTATTGAACTAGAGCCCCAATTTTCCTCTTACTGAGATGCTCCATGATTCTCCATGATCTTCCAGGTATATGAAGCTATACGTACAATCTGACTGTCTAAAGTCACTGCAGTATATGTGGAGTCAGAGAGCCACAGGCCCTTATATATCTGGCCTCCTATCAGAGTCAGGAGTTAGGGGAACAACTGAGCAATGGGATTTTTTTTTTTCAGTAGAGAATTTCAGTTTGAAAATAATTCAACATGTTGTTGTTGTTGTTAGGTGCCGTCGAGTGTGTCCAAATCATAGCGACCCTCATAAGGTTTTTAATGGCAGATTGTTTCAGGATTGCCTTGGGAGTGGGTTGCCACATCCTTCTCCCATTTTTGCAGTGCTGGGAATCAAACTCGGGACCTCAGAGACTGCAGAGCAGCGCTCTACCAACTGAGCTAAATCCCAGCCCTTCTAATTCAACATGCACAGGTTAAATTTTGAATCTGAATGTCACAAATAGAGTTGTAGATATTTAGACAGATGAAAATTCTTCTGTTTTGTGTTTTTAAACTGTTTCCAAAGAAAAAAGAAATTCTACAGATCTGGCTTTCCTAAATTTGTGCAAGTGAATTGGTGAACTGCTCAAAAGTAAACTCACATTTTTCTCTTGCCTTCCCTCTCTTTCCTCCCCTCCCCAAACTTCTCCCTTGTCATCCCTCTTCTTTGGTTCATAGCAAATATTGTAATACTTCAGTTCTGCTTTGTGACCATGAAGAAGCTTCCTAGGTCTCTATGAAAAACAACCTTGTCAGGTAATATGAGACACCTTGGAATGAACAGTAGATATCCATGTAAGGCTATGCTATCCAATATGCAGCTATTGAGCACTTGAAATGTGAGTACCTTGAGTTGGGATGTACTGTAGGCACAGAAATATACATTGGATTTCAAGAATTTGATGTGAGAAAAGAATGTGAACTATCTTATAAAAATTTTTAATACTGATTTTTGAAATGATAGCAGTTGGAATGTTGTTGTTGTTAGGTGCTATTGAATTGGGTCTGACTCATAATGACCCTTTGTACAACGTAATGAAACACTATTCACCACTGTGCCATACATATG
Source organism: Pedetes capensis (assembly GCA_007922755.1). Classification (NCBI taxonomy): domain Eukaryota; kingdom Metazoa; phylum Chordata; class Mammalia; order Rodentia; family Pedetidae; genus Pedetes; species Pedetes capensis. The sequence goes on along the minus strand of VMDO01013863.1, from coordinate 8,304 downwards.
ATCTTTTTTATGTTTGAGCATATTGTTGCAGCCACTGTGTCAATCCATCTAGTGGAGGGTCTTCTTCTTTTTCACTGACCTGCCACTCTCCCAAACATGATGTCCTTCTCCAGGGATTGGTCACTCCTGACAACATGTCCAAAATATTTAAAAAGCAGTCTAGCCATCCTTGCTTCCAAGGAGCACTCTGGTTGCAGTTCTAGGGTGGATCTGTTGGTTCTTTTGGCAGTCCATGATACATTCAATATTAATCTCTAACACCATAGTTCAAAAGCATCAATTGTCCTGTCTCCCTTATTCTCTATTCAGATTTCACAAGCATATGATGCAACCAAAAATACCACGGCATGAGTCAGGCGCACCTTCGTCTTCAACATGACATCTTTATTCTTCAGCACTTTAAAGAGGTCTTTTGCAACAGCTTTTCCCAATGCAATGCATCTTCTGATTCTTGACTGGTGCTTCTGTGGGTGTTGATTATAGAACCAAGTAAAGCAAAATCTTGGAAAACCTCAATCTTTTCTCCATTTATCATGAAGTTACTTACTGACTCAGTTGTAAGGATTTTTGTTTTCCTGATGTTGAGGCACAATCTCTACTGAACACTATGTTCTTTGATGTTCAGTAAATGTTTCAAATCCTCTTCATTTCCAGCATGCAAAGTTGTGTCATCTGCATAATGCAATTTAATGAATCTTTTTCCATATTTGGGATACATTGCTGTTGTTAGGTGATGGGGAGTTGATATCCAACTCATAGCAACCCTATGTACAATAGCCAAAATAGTATTGTTAGTGCTTCTCTGATATTCATAGAATTTTCTATGGTTGATTGTTTTTTTGAGAGTAGGTTACTGGGTCCTTCTCCCATAGGATACATTGTTGTTGTTGTTGTTGTTGTTAGGTGCCGTCGATCGGTATCCGACTCATAGTGACCCTCATAGGGTTTTCAATGGCTGACTGTTTCAGGATTGCCTTGGGAGTGGCTTGCCAGGCCCTTCTCCCATTTTTGTGGTGCTGGGAATTGAACCTGGGGCCTCAGAGACTGCAGCGCAGTGCTCCACCCACTGAGCTAAATCCCAGCCCATAGGATACATTAGGTTAAATAAAATTTAATGGTAAAATGCATTTCACTATTCTGTATTTTTTAATATAGCTATTAGAAAGTTTTTAATTATATATTTTGTTTGCATATATGGGACAACATTCGTTCAGAAACTAAGGTTTTGTCATCAAACCCAAAACAATGATAAAAAATCAAATTGAGACATTAAAATTCTAAGAATCGCTTAACATAATTTGATTGTATTTTCTATGGAAATTTGAGTTCCTTTTTGAGAATAAATGCCTAGAAATACCCTTTGAATTTGTACTTCTTAAAAATCTATACTTTGAGCAAAGTACATCTGCAGTGTCACAGGTATTACAAAATATTTTCCCCCAAAACAAGGTTTGTAAAAAAGCTTTTATAAGGATGGTTGCATTCTAGGGTAAATAGGTCAATCTTGTCCCTGAAATCACCATTCTTTAGTGTGGTATTCAAGACATTGAAGCAACTGAACGATTTTTCTCCAGACTTTCGTAGCCATTCTCATTTTCTACTGCACCTATTCATGGGTCCATCCCAGACATTTCTTATGTGCTGCAGGGAAGAGCACTCTGCAAATGACCTTATAAACTGAACTTCAGAAAAGGGCGAAGCTATGCCAAGATACTGAATAGTCCTAAGTTGGAAGACTCAGCTCTAACATAGTTAAAGTTGTTAGCATAACTAAAGAAAGAACATGACCTTACAAAGGGTTTGCGTCAGCTCTGGAAGCTGGAAGCACAAATATAGGGGAGTAAGAAGGCCGAATTTGACAATGCTCACTGCATTCCTGTCAACTCTGGAGAGAATGTATTCTGCTATCACTGTGGAGTGAGCAGTCCTTTTGGAAGCACATCGCTTTTATGGAGCTGGACACATCATGCTATCAAAACTATGCCTTTAAAAAACATTATAACCCTGTCACCAGCTGACCTTATTCTGACTTTGTGAATCCTAAGCACATTTTTCATACTAGGATGTTGCTTTTAGCTTGCATCTGGGGAGAAAATGTGTGCTGGTCAGGCAATGTGGATATCCATTCTTCCCAGCAGTTGTAATTCTTATTCTAAATTAGTATTTGGATTTATATTCTTTAGACTTGGGAGTTGGTAAGTGTGAGTCATCCTCTTTGAATCTGATGGACTCTGGGGCATTGATAAAATCAAATTCTGGAGCTGTGAGAAGGAACAGCTGGCTCTAGATGGTTGCCAATTGAACATGGTGAATGCTGTTTGTCAAGGAAGGCCTCAGTCTACTTTTGAACTTCGTGGCATGCTGATTACGTTCCCATTTGGAACTTAATGTTGTCTTGTATTAGAATCAATTATTTATGTGTCTATCTTCTGTTAGATTTTGAACCCCTGAAAAGCAGGGACTGTGGATTTGTCTCTGTATTTGTTATAGTACTAGTACAATGTTGACTACTCAGAGGGCGTGCAATAGACAAATGTTTACTGTGTTTGGTGAATAGGGCCACATTGTTTTTGAGATTTTATTTATTTATTTATTTATTTATTTATTTATTTATTTATTCAGTACTGGAAGTTGGACTTAGGGCTTCAGGCATGTTAGGCAAGCACTCCATCACTGAGCCACACCCTGATCCCTTTTTTTTGTCCTTATTTTGAGACAGTCTCACTAAATTGCATAGGCTGCCTCTGGCCTTGAACCTGTGATCCTCCTGCCTCAGCCTCCCAAGTCGCCTAGATTATAGACATGTGGCGTGGCACCTAGCTAAGATTTTGCTTTTGAAATGTGTTTTCTTCTTCTCATGTTGAGGATATTATATCATTAGAATAGCTCTTTATAGAAACTTTTGGGTAAAAGTCTTTTCAGAAACAAAATTATCCTTATAGGATTATCCTGAAAGTATCAGTAACCTTTTGAAATTTCACAGATGAACATCTGTCTACGCAATACCCAGTTTAAAAAGTAATGCATTATTATATTTGAAATCCTGTGTGTCTCTCCACAATTCTATGCCATTCTTTCTTCTACAAGGGACTTAGTATTCTGAATCACATTGTTGTTTAATTAACAGGCAAAGGTAAAAACAAAATCCAAACACTCTTACTCTTGTGACCATTCATGGCCACCCTTAGAAGTCAAAGTTAATTTACCATGATTTATGATTAATTTTATAATTATTATGCATTTTGAGAGAAACAATTAGAAATAATTTTTGGAGTTTTTAAGGATTCATCCCAAAACCTAGTGACTAGAAGAGACCCTGGTCCCTAGAGGCCTGTTATCTTATACAGGAGGCAGGATGTGCATAGGATAAAGGAAATTTAGGCATGTGCTTAATAAACACAAATTCTAGAATTTACTCTATAGGCTTTTATCAAATAAAGTAATTCATGAGGTCAGTGTCTCTAAAATGGGGGAATAGCCATCAAGAAACAAAATAAGGATATGTTTTCCCTGAGCTGCAAATAGGATGATGTGACTCTCATTAGCAGATTTTCCTGCATATTCTGTTGAGTTACACACCAGTGGAAATAAAATGGACAAAAATTGTCTCTAGTTCTAGATGGGTTTTTGACTACCCCATTATAGGAAATAAGAAAACAGTTACCTTCAAACCTAATGTATGCCAACTGGCTGTATTATTTTAAGACATAAAATTTGCTTAGTTACTTTAAACAATATAGAATTTATGCTTTTCCTTTGAAAAGGAACATTAATTCACTAAGTCAGGATTTTTAATGGATTATTTGTGTGAGTGTGCAATAATCTTAAATCCTGTCCCAAGGGATAGCAATCCATACTGGGAGTATGGTAGAGAAGAACCCATTACAGTAATGGATTTCAGTAACCTGCTTCAAAAGGGAGCATTTTAATGGTTCTGTGGGAAATCACAGTGTTACTTTGAAAGTACAGTAATGGAAATTCTTGAAGCTTAAGGGCTGTGGTTAGATACATTAGGCTTCTTGCAAAGGGCTGCTAGTCACTAAAAAGAAGTCCCTCCTTCTGAGCTGCTACCTTCTCTGCTATGCCCCAGAAATTAAATAAAATTGGACTTTGAAGCAGCAAAGTCTATTGCACTTCAAACAAGCCTTTGTTTGGGGTGAATTGTTGACTTCTTACTAATGAATTTACATGACATCTAGGAAATTTTAGAGAACAGTGAAACCCACATTTAGATGGAAAGATCTCAGAATCACATGCTGGGTGAAGTGGTAGCTGGCTTCAGAATTATGCTCTCTAGGGTTGATCTTACTTAGCTCAGAAACTAGAGATGATGAATTGGTGACATTTTGAGCAAATTGAATTTCATAAGTTATGGACTCATGGATTTAACTTCAGGGATTTTATCTGTATAATTCCTTTGATTTGTAAGACTTCTGAACTATAATTGTCCTTTATCTTGCATGTTTCTCATTATTAAAAATGATTTGTGCATGTTGAAATAAAATGGACCACACAATGAGAAGTGACCTTTAGAAAATAATGCTTGGATTAAACACAATTTACTGAAGACTATCCATGGAAAATGACATCTGCCTGATGCTTTCTTTAAGATATGTGTAAAAAGTTCTGATTTATACACTTGAACTTACTCTCAATTTACATAATAAATACAAGGAATGGAAGATTAATGTCTAGACTTGTAAAATTGCAACAGAAATTTGAGACTCCTGGCAATGTTGCTTCCAAAGTTCCAAAATAACACATTTTTCCCTGTAAAATAATATGTGGTATCTCTACTTTTCAAGCTGTAAGAAAATGTCTTCCATTCTTTAGCCTGTGTAGTTCTCATTCCCATTTGTGTAACCTATTTATTATCTCTCTAATTAGCTCCCAGGAAACAAACAGCCTGATTAGTTTTTGATTTAGCAGAAAGACAATATCAATGATTTTTAAAAGACAAGTTTGTTCATCTCATATCCTGCTAAAATCCTTTGATAGCTTCTCCTTGGCACTAAAATGCAGAGTTCTTTATGTTGCCTATGAGACTGGGCAGAATTTCCACTTGCCAGTCTCTGCACTTTCTACCCTCACTGGACACACTGACCTTTGCAGATCCTGGATCTTCAAACTCTTTCTTGCCTTTGAGGCTTCCACATATGCTATCCATTTAGAAGTATAGTCTAGAAGGTAATCTATCATATTGGAAGGTAGATGCAGGCTATGTTCACTGAATCCAAAGAACACACTGGGAAAAAAAGCTAAAACAAGAACTAGACGACTACAGAATGTTAATGTTTTGGCAATTACAGGAGGAAGATGAGCCAGGAAACAGCTGGTGTTCAGCTGATGGAGCAGAGTTGGATCAGACTGAACAGCTGAGAAACACTTCTGCTTGCCCTGGGTATAGTGCTCTCCTTCTGCTAGTGATATTATAATTGGAAAAGCCATATGCAAATGAGGAAAACAGCAATTCAACAACAGACTTGTGAACCTGAAACACAACTTCAACACTGCAGGATCTTACTGATGTGGTAGTAATTAGTGAATAAATGAGCACTCAAATACCCCTGTCGCCTAACTGGTTCTAATGGGAGTATTAACTGGTAGGTGGTAACTTCAAGATTGGGAAATAGAACTCACTAGTCTGATGTGATAATTTTTATTAATTAGATTAGATTGCTGCAACTAAAGAGATTAGGATAGATGTTGTTGTTAGGTGCCATAAAGTCAGGTCTAACTCATAGCAATCCTGTATACAACAGATGAAATGCTCCCTGACACTGTGCCATGGCTGGCACTATTGTGAGTTCTCTGTTATTCATAGGGTTTCAATGGAGGATTGTTTGGGAGTGGGCTGCCGGGTCCTTCCCCCCAGACTGCAGCTCCTGGTATTCCCAGGCAGTCTCCCATCCAAGGCTGACCTTGCTTAGCTTCTGAGATCAGTTGGATCAGATTCCAGGGTGCTACAGCTGCAGACTAGGATAGATAGGAGAAAGAAAAGTAAACCTTCAGCTATCTCCATGCTTTACCTGGCCAACTCAAGCTCCTTCTTTAGGGTAACATGTCACTTTCTCTCCTCCTAATCAAATTGCTTCTTTTCTACTTATTATTCTCAGTAATAGCACTCAGTTCCTCACTTTCCTAGAATGTATCACAGTTTTACTGGGGTGTTTATTTGTATGCTGTCTCCTTTATTATGAGAGATAAGTCCATGAAGGCCAAGCCCAACATTCTTTCATTTACCACAGAATCCATAGCCGTTAATTCAATGCCTATTGCCTAGTAAATGGTTGATAATAAATAAGTAGTTCTGGTTACATTGGGTAAAAATGTTTTATTTAGAAATAACAAATCAACAATAACAGCAAATCAAACTGGTTAAGCAGAAAGAAAAATTCACTGGCTTCACCTAACTAAAAACCCTAACAGTGATGTTGGCTTTGGGCATGCTGCACCCAGAGGATCATTTGATACCACCAGGAGTCTAGCTTATTGATGTGACTCTGCTCTGCTTTCTGTGGCCCTGTTTTCATCCACCAACTCCACATCATGGTCCCCCTGGTCTTCCAAGCTGTTACAAGCAGTCATCCGAGCAGCTTCAGACCACATACACTCATACTTTATGGTTGTGTCCAAAAGAAAGTTTCTTTCAGTACCTCCAAAAAAAGAAAGATGGCATCTGTTTCCTAGAACCCCAGCATGTGATGTTTGGCTCTCATTGGCTTTTGTTTTGTTAAACATGTACCCCTAAATCAATCAGTGTGACCAGAAAGATGACATGTAGTAATTAGAATGAACCAATCTGGGTTCATTCATGGATGGGGGTTGAAGCTAATACTATCTAATCACAATGTTTAGAATGGTAAAGGGGTTGATTTTCCAAAGCAAATTCCATGGGAGAGCACTAGGTAGCCAAAAGAACAGTGTCTGCCACAAGGCCAATGCATGAAAAGCATCAGTTCCATGTTTTCTAACTTTTCTAGTTTCTTACTTTTATGTCTCACACCTTCTCTTCTGACAGTGTGGTTTGTGGCCCCCATTTTACCAGGATATTTGGTACATGTGCATTCCACAGCTCTTGACTGCTAGCCCAACCTTGACTCTCAGTATATGAATTTATTATTTCTCTAGCTCTTCATTCCTGGCTAGCCTTGGGTTTTACTTAAATCCATTATAATGTATCTTTTCCCATTCCCATGTCTCCTTTTTTTTTTTCTGAACTTCTTTTGTGGAAAACTATAGTTAGTTCACAGTTGTTTCTTCTCATTTTGAGTCGTGTCACATCATCACGTTGAACACCCTGGGGTTTTACTCCATTTCCCTCATCACGATAGACTCTACTTGGAGGAGGCAACTCTTCCCCAGTAGTCTTTTGAGTGCCTTCCAACCTGGGGGCCTCATTTTCAGGCACTATATCTGACAGTGTTTCTTTGCTATCCATAGGGTTTTCAATGGCTAGTTGTTTTGGGAGTGGCTCGCCAGGAATGTACCTAGTATGAATCTAGGCAAATTAGAAATTGTTAAAAGAGAAATGGATCGCATAAAAATTGACATTCTAGGCATCACTGAGCTAAAATGGACTGGCATAAGCCATTTTGAGTCAGACAGTCATATGGTCTACTATGCTGGGAATGATAAACTAAAGAGAAATGGGGTTGCATTCATCATCAAAAAAGACATTTCAAGATCTGTCATGATATACAATGTTGTCAGTGATAGAATAATATCCCTACGCCTACAAGGAAGGCCAGTTAATATGACTACTATTCAAATTTATGCACCCACCACCAAGGCCACAAATGAAGAAAGGGAAGACTTCTATCAGCTTCTGCAATCTGAAATAGATCAAACATGCAATCAAGACATACTGATAATCACTGGTGACTGGAATGCAAAGGTTGGAAACAAAGAAGAAAGCCCAGTAGTTGGAAAATATGGTCTTGGTGACAGAAATGAAGCTGGAGATTGCATGATAGAATTTTGTCGGACCAATGACCTTTTCATTGCAAATACATTTTTTCAACATGATAAACGGAGACTATACACATGGACTTCACCAGATGGAACATACATAAATCAAATTGACTACCTATGTGCAAAGAGACGATGGAAAAGCTCTGTACAAAATGTCAAAACAAGACCAGGTGCTGACTGTGGATCAGACCATCAACTTCTCATATGCAAGTTCAAACTGAAGCTGAAGAAAATTAGAACAAGTATACGAGAGCCATGGTATGACTTTGAGTATATCCCACCTGAGTTCAGAGACCACCTCAAAAATAGGTTTAATGCATTAGACACAAA
>VMDO01013862.1:0-56619 GCA_007922755.1 Pedetes capensis | reverse complement strand
TTTACACAAAACATAATAATAAATGCATTTTCCAGTAATTATGTACTACATGCCTACTATATACTAAGATTTATATGTGAAATGTAAAAATATTCTTTCAATAAAATTCACATATTAAAAACCACTTAAATTATATCAGATTCTCTGAGAGTTATTCCTTTGTTCTGTCTGTAACAAACTAGCATTACTAAGTCAAATCAATTAAATATTTAGTGACCGTTACTCATTATCAAGTAAGGTATGAAAACGTGACTGAAGAATCTAGCATAGTGTCTCAGGCACAGGAAGTACTCATTAAAGTATTTTATCCTTCCTTCCTTCCTTCTAATCTATTCATTTTATACACACTGTAGTACACCTCTCTGGGAAGAAAATGTTCAAAAAATAAATTCTGAAAACTATAACTTAAATTTGAAAAATAAGTTAAAAAGCTCAAAATTTGCTCATATTTCTCCTGGAAAGGTGTAACAGGTAGAAAATATAGTCATGTACAAGTAAATTCTAACTTATCTGCATATAAAACTAGAAATACAAGTTGGAATGAGGATCTCTAACCATCAGGTAAGGAGTAAGAGGGGTGAAGGAGGAAGAGAGCCAAAGGAAAAAAAGAGAACTGGAAGAACAGAAAGAGAAAAAGCAGAACAGAAACACTCAGAGGAGGTTGAAGAGGAAGAATAAGAAACTTAAGAAAAAAGAGAACAAAAGAATACAGTAGAAAAACAAACAGAAAGTCAGAGGTACCAATTTACTACCTGAAAATGGTAATGTGAGCTTCCAAAGAGAACTGATTCCATTTAAACCAGAAAAATGTAACAACAATTACATTTTGTATTCAAGGGTTCACTATGTGCTGGGCACTGAGCTCAACACTAGTGAGAGAGGCAATGGTGAGTCCTGTCCTCAGAGCTCACTGTCACTTCATGGAGGGCAGCAGAGCTACACACAGGGAGTGCTGGAGAAGCCACAACACGGAGCCATGACGGTAGGCCATAAAGGGCCACAGAAGACTTCCCAGAGGAAGTGAGTTTTTAGCCGAGATCTGAAGATGAGCAGTGGGAAGAGAAGTGAAAAGAAGAGGGAGGTAAAAACAATAGGAGGGGGAAGAATGTCCCATTCCTCATAGAAGGAACAGTCTGAATGAAGGCCTAGGCATGAGCGAGAACAGACGAGTTACAGGGGCTGAAAGAAGATCAGAACAACTGGTTGGCAGTGTGGGAATGAGGAGTAGGAAGAAAGGAAACCAGAAAGAGGTAGGATCTAGGTACTAAAAAGAGTAAAGCAGGAGAAGATTTTGGAATAAGTGATGGCAGGAGAACAACATTCAGTAACGAAGCTGGCTGGCTGCAGGGATAATTTGAGAGATACAATAATGGACTGGACAAAGGCAATAGCTGTGGGAATGGGAAGAAAGATTCAAAGGCTTTCTGGGACATAGAATTAATATTTCATGATTAACTAGATGAAAAGAAGCAAAGAATGATCAAGGACGATTTCCCCCAGTTTTAGACTAAGAATCTGGAGATGGGAAAGGAAGCAGGAAAGATGGGCCTGGAACTATTAAAAGAGGAGCAAATTAGTGAGCGAGGGAAGTGATGAATACAGCTTGGGACATGATGACTTTGAGAAGCCTGGGAGACATCAAGTAGAGGTACCGGCAGTTGAGTATATGAATCTGAGCTGCACTTATCAACTAGAGGGCAAGTCAAGGAGTCCTTGGGAATGGTTCACTAAGGGATTCCCTACATGAGGACATGTGTTAGACAAGGGCACACCCTCCAGGCAGAAGGAAAGTACCTTACAAAAGAAACCAGAATGATTAGAGAAAATGAACAACATTACAACTCTGACTCAAGAAGGAAGAGGAAGTTAATAGTACAAAATGCTAAAGCAAATCCAAGTTAAACAAAGCCTTTTATAAAACAGGCTTATTGGATTTGGCTAAAAGAAAATTATCAGTGACGTTCATGAGGGAAGTCTGGTTGAAAGAATGGTATAAAGGGGCAATGGAAACAATTTCACAATGGGTTGAAGATTATGAGGGAAGCAGAAAATGGAGATGAGTGTTGAAAACTTTTTTTATAAGTCTTCATGTAAAGGAGAAGAAGAAAAGTGGCATGTGGGAAGAAGTCAATAATCAAAGAAAAGTTATTAATACAAAAAAGAGAAAGTATGAGAAAACATCACTGCAAAGGCAGGAACGACAGGATCTGGAGCACAGGGAGAGGCTGGGAGGAAACGGGGGTTGCAGGCACAGGTCTGAGGGGAAAGGTAAGGGCTTCTCACCTGCTGGTGCTTATGAGCGCTGCAAACCAATACTGGCAGTCTGAACAAAATGGGAATCAAAAGGGAGGAGCATAGAACAAAAATACTAGCAACAAGGTCACTAAAAATAGAAGAAAGAACTGACTAAAGACATACAGAAGAACTGATGGGTAGCATCAATTCATGGGATTGTGGGGTTTGTTTTCCCCAGTATGACTTGGCAATTTGGAGACATGAAAATAAAAAGGACCAACTGGCTTTCACTAGTATTGAAATTTCTGTCTGGATAATGGCAAGGAGATCTAAGACAGGGCTTGGCAAATTTTCTATAAAGTGTCAAAAGGCACATGTTTTAGGCTTTGTGGACCCTATAGTTTCTACTACAATTTCTCAACTCTGCCATGGAGGTGCAAATTTGGCCCTAGATAATGCGCATATGAATGGGCATTGCTGTGCTGTTCACAAAATCAAATCACGAGGTGGCTGGACTGCACTTGCTATGTTTTACCAATCTGTGGCTTAAGCAAAGGAAGTAAGGATATAGAAGAGACTGCATTATCAGAGGATCAACAGGTTCGAACTTTGAACAGTAGAAGAAGTGGAGGCTAAAATGAAATTTTATGTCATGAATAAACCAAAGCACACGTTAGAACTACCAGTATATAAAACAAACCTTTGAGCCTATTTCACAAACATCAATAGGATCATTATCTCCACAGCAGTTTGTATTCTTATCTTTCTGATGAGGATCTTCCCAAGTCTAAAAAACAGAAAAAGAGGCAGAAATATAGTTTAATACTCACTGTAATATATCATAACCTTTCCACATGATCATGAAGTTTTATAGACAGCCATAATCCAAGGGAAAATTCTCAGAAACTATATAGGCTCAAGGCCAACCATCCAGTACATCTCCAAGCATTATAATAATTAAAACAGATTTATAGTATTTCCTCCCTTCTGTCTCTCATTTATCTGTATAATCACATCTGAAAGTGGGTGGTGTTACCAGACATGCTCATCTTCCAAGTTCAGTCAGTTATGTTCACAATCACGAATTTCAGTGTTTCAGTGGGGATGTGCCCACTGTCTATGCCTTTGTTTCTGTTTCCACTGCCTCAACTGTGATTTCTGTCACTCACTGCATCCTGTGATACAGTGACAGCCTACAGATCTAGTTTTCCATGTTTGAAAGTATACCTCTTATTCTTTAAATGTCTTCTGTTAGTAAAAACAGTTTTCCTTTCAAAAACAAAATACTACTCTCATACACTATAGAAAAGAAAAACCTATTTTTGTCTTATTTCATTCCATTAAAACAAATCTCCGTCATTAAACTTCAAGATCTTGACAAAAACATGCAAAGATCCCAACTCTTCAGTTTATTGGGAAGATTATTCCCTGTTGGCTACAAAATACATGTTGCATTATTATAAATGAATAGCAGAATAGAAATTTGCTATCAAGTTTAAATATCCTCTAGGCACTACCCTTCCCAAAAGCTTCAGAACTGCCTGATTCTGAACAGAATTATAGAAGTTTCCTAAAATTATTTGTCTTCAATTTGCTTATAAGGTTTCACTTTAAAATTGAGTTTACCACTATTAACTTGGGTTTCCTATTATCCAACTTATTATTCTTTAATTTTATGTAGATAACTAAACAACAACAACAAAAAAACATGCTTACTCTATCAGGCAGCTTAGCGTGCTGTTGCAGAGAAACCAACTAAGGCAATCTTATGGGGGTGGATATATTTATGGGCTCACAGTTAGAGGATCAGTCCACAATGGTGGTGGGGCAGGTAGGGCAGCAGCAGAGCCCATAGCAAACAATCCCACAGCATGGAGCATCAGAAAAAGAGACAGAATGACTAGAGCTACCAGTCCAGGTAAAACCCTATAAAGGCTTGCCCGCAGTGACTCACTTTCAAAAAGCTAGGCCCCACCTCCCAAAGTTCCATAAACTCCCAGGACAGTGCCATCAGCTGGGGATCCAACATGCAAACACATGACATTTGGGGGACATTCAGATCTGAACAATACTACTTAATTAGAGCCAACCCCTGATAAATTCCAGTATCTTCCTTCTAGTCCTGATTATACTATATCCAGGAATATAATGACCCAACCTTTTAAAAAAATAATCAGCTCCAACACAACCCTGTGAAGAATTATCATTATTAATCATTTTTATAGGTAAATAAACTGAAACACTGAAACATTGGGTAAATTTGTCCAATCACAGAGTTTCTAAATGATACAGATGAGATTAGAACTCATGCTGTTAATTAGTATTTATGATATCCAACTTTTGACAACAATTGTTAGGTGCCTTCAAGTTGGGTCCAACTCATAGTGATCCTATGTACAAAAGAACAAAACACTACCATACACTGTGCCATGCACACGATCTTTTTATGTTTGAGTCATTGTTGCAGTCACTATATTTCTTATCATTTTGAGTTGTGCCACATAACCAGGAGGAGATCCCAGGGACTTTATTCCATTCCCATCATTAAGATTGACTCTACTGCCCGGGCATGGTGATGCACACCTGTAATCCCAGTGGGTCAGGAGGCGGAGGCAGGAGGACTGCAAGTTTGAGACCAGAGGCAGTCTGCGTAACTTAGCAAGACCCTGTCTCAAAAAGTAAAAAAAAAAAAAAAAAAAAAAAAAGGGCTGGGGGCATAGCTCAGTGGTCCAGCACTTGCAAAGCATGCAGGCACGAGGCCCTGGGTTCAACCCCCAGTGCCACAAAAAAAGATTGACTCTACTTTGAGGAGGCAACTCTTCCCCAGTCATCTTTTGAATGCCTTCCACCCTGGGCGAGCTCATTCTCTGGCACTATATTTGACAGTGCTTCTCTGTCATTCATAGGGTTTTCAATAGCTAATTATTTTAGAAGTGGGCTGTCTGGTCCTTCTCCCTTGCCTAGCTTAAGCCAGATGCTCAGCTGAAACCTGTCCACTAGGTGTGACCCTCCTGGTTTCTGAAATACTGGAGGCATAGTTTTCAGTATCACAGTATCACACAAGCCCCTATAGTACAACAAGCTGTCAGACACATGGGGGTTGACAATAGCAAATTCTATTTCATGGTTCTCTTATTTTAAATATCTTTTCTTATTCTCACGATCTCCTAAGTCTATTTCCCTGTGAAGGATCTGTTCTTTCCTAGTGTTCTATTACTGTTGCTTTTTTCCTATTACGTATTACTTGACTCCATTCTTGAAATGGGTGGCCATCACCAATTCTTTTTGGTATAATGACTGTGTATTCCTTCCATCTTCTTTTGAGGTTTCCTGTGTCATTTAGTATTTTCTCTGTAGAATTCCTCACTACTGCCACTAGAGGCTTGAATTTTTTCTTCAATTCTTTAAGCTTGATAAAAACAGAGTGTGTTATTTCCTTTTGGTTTTCTATCTTCACCTCTTTGCACATATCATTATAATATTTGACTTTGTCTTCTTGAGCTGCTCTTTGAAATCTTCTGTTTAGTTCTTTAACTTCATCATGCATTCCTTTCACTTCAGCTGCTTGACATTCAAAGGCAAGTTTCAGTCTCTTTGACATGTAATTTGCCCTTTTCTTTTTTTTTTTTTCCTGTCTTTTTAATAAACTTTGCTTTCCTCATAAATTATGGCTTTGATGTCATGCGTCAACTCATCTGGTCTTCTATCATTAGTGTCTAATGCATTAAACTTGTTCTTGAGGTGGTCTCTGAACTCACGTGGGATATACTCAGGGTCATACTTGGCTGTCATACACTTGTTCTACTTTTCTTCAGTTTCAGTTTGAATCTGCATATGAGAAGTTGATGGTCTGATCCACAATCAGCATCTGGTCTTGTTCTGACATTTGATATTGAGCTTTTCCATTGTCTCTTTCCACATATGTAGTGAATTTGGTTCCTTCCTGTATATTCTATCTGGTGAATTCCATGTATATAGTCACCATATATTGGTGAAAAAAATATATTTGCAATGAAAAGGTCATTGGTTTGATAAAATTCTATCATGTGGTATCCAGCATAATTTCTATTACCAAGGCCATGTTTTCCACCTATTGAGCCTTCTTTGTTTCCAACTTTTGTATTCCAGTCACCAATAATTATCTGTACATACTGATTGCATGTTCAATCTATTTCAGATTGAAGGAGCTAGTAAAAATCTTCCCTATCTTCATTTGTGGCCTTAGTGGTAGGTGCATAAGTTTGAATAATAGTCATATTAACTGGCCTTCCTTGTAGGAGTACAGATATTTTTCTATCACTAACAGCATTGTACTTCAGGACAGATCTTGAGATTTCTTTTGCAATGATAAATGCAACCCATTTCTCTTTGTCATTCCCAGCATAGTACATCATATAATAATCATATTCACAATGGCCCACGCCAACCCAATTTTGCTCACTGATGCCTAAATGTCACTGTTTATTTGCTTTATTTTCCTTTTGACAATTCACAATTTTCCGAGATTCATATTATGCACATTCCACTTTCCAATTATTAATGGATGTTTACAGCTGCTCCTCTTCCCTTTGAGTCATGCCACATTAGTAAATGGAGGTCCCTGGGGCTTTACTCCATTTCCATCATTAAGGTAGCCTCTACTTTAAGGAGGCAACTCTGGTTCTCCAATCATCTTTTTAGTGCCTTCCAACTCAGAGGGCACTATATTTGAGAGTGTGTCTCTGCTATACATAGGGTTTTCAATGGCTAACTGTTTGGGAGTGGGCTGCCAGGTCCTACTCCCTAATCTATCTTAGTCTGGAAGCTCAGCTAAAACCTGTCCACCTTGGATGAACCGTATGATCAGGAACCAATGGTACTGAAGGAAGAAGTGGAAGCTACCTTGAAGGAACTGATGAAACACAAGGCTCCAGGAATTGATGGAAAACCAATGGAGATGTTTCAACAAACAGATGCAGCACAGGAGGTGCTAACTTGTTTAATGTTAAGAGATATGGAAAACAGCTACCTTGCCAACGGACTGGAAGAAATCCACATTTGTACCTATTCCCAAGAAAGGAGATCCAACCGAATGTGGAAACCAGAGAACAGTATCATTATCACAAGCAAGCAAAATTTTGCTAAAGGTCATTCAAAAGTGACTGCAGCAGTATATAGACAGAGAAATGGCAGAAAATCAAGCTGGATTTAGAAGAGGGCATAGAACCATGGACATCATTGCTGATGTCAGATAGATATTAGCTGAAAGTGGAGAGTACCAGAAAGATGTCCATCTGTTTTTTTGACTATGCAAAGGCATTTGACTGTGTGGATCATAACAAGTTAAATAATACCAGAGTACTTATTGTATTCATGAAGAATCTGTACATGGACCAGGAGGCAGTCATTCTCAGTAAATGCTATGAACAAGTAAACAAGTAAATGCTGCCTGGTTTAAAGTCGAGAAAGGTGTGCTTCATTCAGGGCTGTACCCTTCACTAGACCTCTCCAATCTCTATGCTGAGCAAATAACCTGAAAAGTTGGACTTTATGAAGAAGAACACAGCATCATGATTGGAGGAAGACTTATTAACAACCTTTGTAATGCAGATGACCCAACTCTGCTTGCTGAAAGTGAAGAGGATTTGAAATATTTACTGATGAAGATCAAAGAACACAGCCTTCAGTATGGATTACACCTCAACATCAACAAAATAAAAATCCTTCCTACTGGGTCAGTAAGGAACTTCATGATAAATGGGGAAAAGATTGAAGTTGTCCAAGATTTTCCTTTATTTGGTTCTGTAATCAACACCCATGGAAGCAAAAGTCAACAAAACAAAAGACGCATTGCATTGGGGAAAGTTGTTGCAAAAGACCTCTTTAAAGTGCTGTAAAGTAAAGATGTCATATTGAAGGTGAAGGTGTGCCTGACTCATGCCATGGTATTTTCAGTTGCATCATGTAATTGTAGAAGCTTAACATTGAATAAGGGAGACAGGAGAAGAATTGATGTTTTTGAATTATCGTGCTGGAGATGAATATTGAATATACCATGGACTGCCAAAAGAACCATCAGATCTGTCCTAGAGGAACGGCAACCAGAGTGCTCCTTGGAAACAAGGATGGCTAGATTGCACCTTACGTATTTGGACATGTATTCGGGAAGGACCAATCCCTGGAGAAGGACATCATGTTTGGGAAAGTGGCAGGTCAACAAACAAAAGGAAAACTCTCAAGTAGATGGATTGACACAATGTCTGCAACAATGGGCTTAAATAAGATTATGTGCCTGGCACAGAATCAGGAAGTCTTTCATTCTGTTGTACATAGAGTCGCTATGAGTCGGACCTGCCTCGACAGCACCTAACAGCAATAACAGCCATCCATTCACACAATAAGATATTTGTTGAATGCCTTCCCTAGGACATGATCATTACCCAGGAGCTTGTCATGTTAATAAATGGTATAGCATTTGTGATGAATGCCATAGCAGTAATCCTAATATGCTGGGATCGAGATATAATCAGAATCAATCTAGATCAGAAAATCAGGAAACATCTGATATGCTCCTGTTTCCTAAAGCAAGAATCCTCTACTGAACCTAACTTAATCCCACTCCCAGAGAGAATAAATGTGATATGCTACAAGTCATATTGCCCTAAAGGAAGACAAGCTAGATTCTAGGCCTATCTCAGCCAAATACTACTTTGATTAACATATGCAGACCTCAGTTTCTTCAGCTATACAAAGAAGGGCCCAAAGAAGATCATTTTTAGATACACTTTAGCCTTAAAACTCTGCAATTGTTAATTCCCCATTCATAATTTGCATCAATACCACCAGTGAATAGGAAACTTAAAAATTCAGGAGCTAAGTTAACCCACTTTGATCAGTGTTAGTATTAAGAAATTTCTTTCTTATACCGAGAAAAAAAACCATCACCCTGTAACTTGCACATAATACTGTTTGGGTGAGTGTTTCTATTTAATTGGTTGGCCTGCATTCCCCTCAGAACTCCAATTTCAATATTATCTACCAATTTATTTCCTACTGTTGAGGAAATAAGAATACAAGCAAAACATTCTTAAGCTACACAACACTGGTGATTTTAGGGCCACTTTTTCATGACTTTGTATACATCAAAAATACCAGATTAGTTCTACTTCCATCTATACCTTTAATACTTTATACACAGTCTTTAGTTTCATTACAACAACAACAACAACAACAACAACAACAACAACAAAAAGATATACACAAATGACCTCAATTTTAACTTGAAAATGTAATTTCGAGAGGAAATCTTGACCAATTTAAAACTTTGAGCATGCCCTCTTGTGGAATTTTAGGTGTGTTAACTAGGCAAACAGAAAAAGAAAAACACAGAATGGAGAAGAAAGATCAAGAGTAAGTTCAAAATCTTAATGTTTGTTTTACAAAAGTAACAAAAGATTGGCATCCAGAGTTTATAAATAACTTCTACAACTAAACAAGAAAAAAGGGTAACTCAGCCAAAATGGGCTGAAGACAAGAACAGTAATTCAAAGGAAAAGAAACCCGAATGACACAAACTTATGAAATGATACTGATCATAGGAATATAAATTAAAACCACAATGCAATACTATTTCAAAAATTAAAAAAATCTGATACCCAAATACTAGCCAGGATACTGCTGGTAAGAATGTTAAGTTGCAATGGAAGAGAGGTCTTTGGTGGGGGTGGGGGGTGGGGGGAGGAAGTGCACAAGGGGGTAAGGGGGAACTTAAATGCATATACGGAAATGCCACAATGAAATGCATGTCAGAATGAAACACATTAAGTTGTACATTAAAAATTTCCAGTAAAAAAAAAGAATGTTAAGTTGCTACTTCTTTTGTAAACAATTTGGGAATACTCAGTAAAGTTAATATATAACTCACAATTTGATTCTTAAGTATATACCTAGGAGTACATTCCTAAATATACAGAAAATTTTTATCACGGACCAAAGAAAGACATTTAAAAAAATAGCTACAAACATCTTATCAAGAGGAAAATAGTGCTACACAAAGGATGACTATAAAGATGAGTAAATCAGAATACACGTATTATTGATGTAGCCTAAAACAACTCAAACAACCTTACCCTTGGATAGGAGTTTGAAATCATTACCTTATAATCTACACACCAATATGCTTATAATCTCCATGCTTTATTAGGTCCCTTTGAAAATCATTGAATTGTACAAAGCTGTACATATAGGTGGGTCTTGAGAATTCCTTCCTGATTAACCAGGTTTCCTATCACCAAGCTAAAGGAAGTAAGGCTACTCAACACTACCTGCATTTTCCCAGCATCCAACTGAAGCAAGAGACTCTCCCAGTCCCTATATTATCAGCAGCTAACATGAGTTAACAACAGTATCATCATCAAGTTAATATTAAAAATTCACTATTGAGCTGAACACTCTGCCTTGATCATCTCATTCATTACAATAATCGTGTGGGGTAGGTGCTAAGATCATACAGATGAACAAACAGGCCTAGCTAGAGAGGTTTAGTCAGTTGTCTCAAGCCCTAAACCTAATAAATACCACTATATGTCATATATTCTTAAATCAAATCTGCACCCTTTCAACAGTTTTGTTGTTGTTAGGTGCCATTGAGTCCCACTCATAGCGACTCTATGAACAACAGAACAAAACAAGCTGACACAGTGCCATGCCTAGCACCATTGTCAGTGCTTCTCTGCTGTTCATAGGGTTTTCAATGGCGGACTGATTTTTGGGAGTGGGTTGCTAAGTCCTTCTCCCAAGCCTATAGCACCTGGTATTCCCAGGCAGTCTTTCATCTAAACACTACACAGGACCGACCCTGCTTAGTTTCCAAAATCTGATGAAACTGGATGTCAAGGTGGTACCGTTGCAGGCTTCAAGAGTTTTAGAGGGCTACAAAATAGTGTAGATTGAATTTACACCAGAGAGCTCTCTTGACTGTGAATCTAATCCACAAGTGATTCTAATCCACATCTCATTTTGTAGCCCTCTAAATTTCTTGAAAGGGTGTGGACTGGGTTCGAGATTATGTGGTAATATTGGGGGGTTGATGAATTTATAATGAAGTTTGATATAGTAAACACATCAATATTACAACTGAAGAAATCTTGAATTTAAGTTGAGTCAAGTCCTTTAATTTCCTCCAGACAAATATTCTAAATATTTGCTCAGAGAGAGATAACTACAATAAACTGTGATATGAGAGCAATATAAGTAAACTGAGAGAAGACAAAAATTTTTACCCAGATGAAACTCTTAACTTTGAGAGAGGCTTCATGTAGAAGTTATTCATGTTAAGAATCCAGACACCTGAAGGTTTGAAATAACGATGGTATTTTGAAAGTCACAAGCTAACTAGAGAGATTTCTACTTAAACA
This sequence comes from Pedetes capensis, assembly GCA_007922755.1. Lineage (NCBI taxonomy): Eukaryota > Metazoa > Chordata > Mammalia > Rodentia > Pedetidae > Pedetes > Pedetes capensis. The sequence continues at coordinate 44,989 of VMDO01013862.1, read as the reverse complement.
GTGTTCTGCTGCTTAAATGTTCTTCTAAGCAGTTGGTTTGGTTGCTGCTCAACAAATCTCCTGCTGTGATGGGAGAAATCCCAGGGTAATGGAAAACCTAATACCCATATATGTCTATGAAACACACACATACACAGTGCATTCATGTCACAAATTATTACAGATCACAAACTCAGAGCCAGGCACTAAGCTGGGCAGCTGGGATATAACTCTTAACGAAACAGAATCCCTCCTCTCATGAGGTCTGTATTCCAGCCAGAAGAAACTGATGATAAACAAAATACACAGACTACACAGTAGGAGAAATAGGGAGAAAAGCAAAGAATGGAAATAGGAACAAGAGTTCAGGAGGCAGGGTTAAAAGTTTTAAAGGAAGTCCAGCAGATATCACAAAGAAAGCGACTTGTGAACAAACATTTCAGGAGCTAAGCTATTATGCACATACCTGGGAAAGAGTATTCCCAAGAAAGGCTATGAAGGCCTGAGGCAGGAGTGTGCCTGGAGTATCAGAGGGCCAGCAGGGGTGTGAGGGAGCATGAGGAGGAGGAATGTCAGGAGGAGGAGGAGAGCTGGAGACAGGACCACAAAGGCAGATGGGACTATGGATTGGCTTCCATGTTTACCAGGCTCACTCTGTCTGAACATCAACAATCAAGCAAAAAGAAGCTACATAGGGATCATCCCTTCCCATAAGTAATCTGTATGATTTCAACTTCTTAAAAATATGCAACTCAGTTATTTTTATTTAGTAGGTAACTAGCATAGGCAATCTATAGTGCGTGTGCACACATGTACACACACAGGATAAGACTAGATTTAGCAAGATAGTAAAGATCTCTGGTTAAAAGTGGCAGGGAGAATGAATGCTATTTTCTTTCCTCCACTTTCATTCTAGTTACAATGACCTATTTTGTTATTCAAACACACAAGGCATAATTCTCCCTCAGGCTCTTTATACTTGCTGTTTCCTGTTGGACTACTCTTCCTCTAAATACACATTCCTTTGTCCTTCCCTCATTTTCTCTAGGTCTTCATTCAAATAATACCTTTTTATTGAGGTCCTACTTAAATGGCAACAATCCTAACACACCTTAGACTCCTATCCCCATACTTGACTTTTCTCCAACACACTTATCACCATGTGACATTTTACTGATTTTGTATATTATCTGTTTCTCTTCCTACAACAAAAGTTCCTGAGAATTATTATTAAACTTTGAGACATTTATTTACTTTCCCAGAGACATTTATTTACTTTCCCATATCATCAATTTCATATCTCCTTAGGAAAATTTAGCACTATTGAGTGACTATGGCATTGTATGGAGAACTTCAATTTTTGGTCATAGTGTTAAAAACTCTTGGTTTCACCAATGAATTTTTTTTAATCACATTTATCACTACTTTTCTTCTAGTATGTAGCACAAGAACAAGGCCTGGAAAATATCAAGCACTCAATTAATATTTATTGAATCAAGGCACAGTTCTGTGAAGGCTCAGAAATTAGAAACACGTGGAATGGAAGAAGAAGGAGGAATGCTGTACAATGAGAGTGGAGAAGCAGAGGCCAGATCATGTGGGGTTAGGAAGCCATGTTAAGAATGTTTTATTCTTTTAGCAATCGGAAACCACTGAAGGGTTCTTGTATGGGAAAAGTATTAACAGGCTTTTATTTTTAAAATAGTCTTCAGCCATACCACCCTGGCATCCGATCCAATCTGATCTCAGAAGCTAACCAAGGTCGGCCTGGTTAGTCCTTAGATGGGAGTCTGGTTGGGAATACTAGGCGCTACAGGCTAGGGAGAAGGACCAGGCAGCCCATTCCTGAAACAATCTGCCATTGAAAACCCCATGAACAACAGAGGAACACTGACAATAGTGCTGGGCATGGCCTAGTGTGGGGGAGTGTTTTGTTCTACTGTACATAGGGTCGCTATGAGTCAGACCTGATTTGATGGCATCTAACAACAAACAACAATTTTTAAAATATCATTTTATATGTTGGATAGAGTATGAAATTTAGGTAGGTAACAGAAAATGCAGGGTAAATAGTGAATTAAAACACTGTTACACTTTAATTCAGTTGAGGTAAGAGAACTACTGCACCAAACAGACTAAAACTAAGGTCATGGTAGATAAGAGTAACTTAAAAATTTAAATATATCCACGGGGCCACAAAAATTTAGTTGGGCTATAAACAGAAAACTAGAAGTTTCTTTTGTTTTTGACTTCATCTCTCCCCTCCTTCTTTTTTGATTATTAGGTCTGTTTTATTACTTTTTTCATAATAAAATGATAGAATTAATGACAAAGTAGCATCTGTTACGCTACATTGTAACAAGTGACTTAGTTGCAAATTACCCAGACTCTAAATAACTTTATAAAAAAAGAATAGATGATATTAAAAGTACTAAACATCTTCATAACAGTTATAACAAATAATTGCTATTTAGATACTATTCTAAGGAAATGAACTCATTTCACCTCAGCACAACTATATGCAGTAGGCATTTGATGTTCTCCATTTTGCAGATGAAGAAAATGAGACAAAGTAATTTGCCCAAGTCACATGGCTTATGAGTAGCACTATAGCTCCCAAACATGCCTTCTTAGTCTCTTACTATGCAGCCTTGACCTTGTGTTCGCATCACATCTGCCTTCGTATATCCAATATCTAAGACACTGTTCAGTACATAAATCTTCAATAAATGTTTTAAGAAATGAACATATGAACTTCAGTTTATCCCCAACTGTTCAACTTTGTCTGTTTCTGTCTGCCTTGAAGTCAATGGCATTTTTGGCCTTCCCCTCATCCATACATTTGCACTTCTTAACGATCCCCTAAGCTCTAGAGAGCGGGCTGGGGTTTGGCTCAGTTGGTAGAGTGCTGCTCTGCACTCTCTGAGGCCCTGGGTTTGACCCCCAACACCGAAAAAAATGGGAGAAGGATATGGCAATCCACTCTCGAAATAATCAGTCATTGGAAACCCTATGAATAGCAGAGAAGTCCTAACAATCATACCAGGCATGGCACAGTGTTGAATAATGCCTTATTCTGTTGTATATAGACTTATTTGAATCGCACCCAACTAGACGGCACCTAACAACAACAACAACAACAACAACAACAAGCTCTATAGAATTTTTTTTTGCCTTTCACCATTGGGTCAAGCAGAACATCTATGTAGGTACCTAGGGAGTTAGAAAGCCTGCTTTCATGATTTCAACAGACATTCTTACTCTTAGCACATTTCTAGAGTGCCACATTTAACCAAGAACGTATCCAACTGGGTGGTCTAACTGCACTAAAAGCAGCCTCGCTCCTTTTCAAAACTGTGCATGTTTATTCTAAATGGGTAGACATTTTTCTGGGTTGGATAAAGCCAGACCTCCCCACCCCACACTGTCCTAGATACTTCTCCAACAGTATCTTTGAATTTCATGTAAAATATTAAAATTGATTCATAAAAATATAAAAATGAAATCTCCAGACACATGGATGACCTAATGGGTTTTATAAACATAAAGACAAATGCTTCTTTATGCCCCCAATGCCTAGACTTTGAAGTTGGCATTCTGAGTTTTACATGTTAAAAAATCTGGAAGAGCTTCTGCTTTGCACCAGTGAAGAAATTTATAAGGAAAAAACAAGGGGCAAGAAAGGAAGGCAAAGCATATAGTAAAGAAAATCTCCAATAGGAATGCTGCCTTCCCATAAACTAGCCCATACTTTCCTTGTTTTCACTACTTTCTGCTTGAAAATTATGAACTCTTCCTAGTGAATAATACAAGTAATCTAACTTAGTTAATAAGTTCTGAAAAAAGTTAATAACTTAAAAGATATATCTATTAAAGTTTAAAGACAAAATTCATCCTATCATACATAAATGTGTATAAAAGCATAATTAAGGAATGACTACAGAAAAAGATTTCTTTAAATATTTTTCACTGATCCTTAATAGCTAAGCCCAGAAAAAGAAATGCACACAAAATGTCAAATGTGAACATTCTATATTCCTGACTCCAAGAACTTGAGTGTAGACACATATACGGTTGGGAACAAAATTTATTGATACAATAAAACTCCACATTAAAAATTTTTAAATTTACAAATCTTTCAAACTGACATATCTTTAGAACCAATTTAAATTCAAGTAGTTCAGAGGATTTACAAGCCAATTTTTTTCAGAAAACAGAACAGTTTTACCATTATAACAAAAATTTTACCTGAGGGAGGGCCCCATAATTCCATATATAACCCTTGTGAGGAAAGATATTCGCCACATAGCGTAGCTTGCCATGCTTTACATCTTGTTTAATGGGATTCAATGGCTCCTCGGTGGAAATCTAAGCAGATCACAGTGGAAAAAAGGGAGAGAGAATGTGAAATGATTAATCTTACATCCAAATAGTATTTTTTAAATCTTCCACATTCAGACTAAATATTCATATTCCAACTTAGTGATAAAGATGCTTTAAAATAAGCCACCTCTTATTACCAATTTATAGTACTGTGTGAGAAAAAGTGTCTGGAAAGAAAATATCCAGTTATACATTTAGATACTATATTATTTAGGCAATGCATTATTTCTAATACACATAATAAAATTATTGAAATGGCTAGAGAATAAAGATTAATCGACTTGCTTTTATTATTAATATTGTGCCTTTTATTATATCAACAGTCTTCTGATAATAAAGTTAACTCAAAGATTTCCATTATAGTGAAAGATAGAAACCCTTTCTGGGAAGATCTGAAACAAGTCAAGGATGCTCATTCTTCCAACCGTTATTCCATGTAATACTGTAAATCCCTGTCAGGGAAAGTATGCAAGAGAAAGGAATAAATGGCATCCAAATAGGAGAGGAAGAAGTGAAATGGTCACTGTTTACTGATGTCATAGTCATTGTTGTTGTTAGGTGCTGTCAAGTTGGGTCTGACTCACAGCGAGCCTATATAAACAGAACGAAGCACTGCCTGACCCTGTGCCATATCTGGCACTATGTCAGTGCTTTTCTGCTATCAACAGGGTTTTCAATGGTTGTTTTGGGAATGGGCTGCTAGGTCCTTCTCCCATTTTTGTAGTGGTGGGGATCAAACCTAGGGCTTTAGTGTGTGCAGAGCAGCAAGCATGCTTATCAACTGAGCTAAATTTTCTAGGGCTAATACAGTCATATGTTGTTGTTGTTGTTGTTGTTAGGTGCCATCGAGTCGGTATCCAACTCATAGCGACCCTCATAGGATTTTCAATGGCTGACTGCTTCGGGATTGCCTTGGGAGTGGATTGCCAGGTCCTTCTCCCATTTTTGCAGTGCTGGGAATTGAACTCGGGACCTCAGAGACTGCAGCGCAGTGCTCTACCAACTGAGCTAAATTCCAGCCCAACAATGAACTACCCAAAAGAGAAATTGGGAGAATAATCCTATTTACAGTAAAGACAAATAAACAAACAAACAAAAACTACAATACTTAGGAATAAATTTAAGCAAGGAAGAAGAGAAAGGCGTATACATTGAAAACTATAAAACATTGATTAAAGCAATTAAAAGAGAAAAAAATTCAAAGATATACCATGTTCATGGACTAGAAGAAATTAATAATGTTAAAATAGCCATCCTACTCCAAGTAGCATGAACCAGGTTTAATGCAACCCACATCAAAATTCCAAAGTCATCTTAAAAAAAGTTCATAGGGAATTCACATACACATAAAAATCCTGAATAGCCAAGGCAATCATAAGCAAGAAGAACAAAGCATCACATGATTTGATTTCAAACTATACTACAAATTTATAGTAATAAAACAAGATGATACTGGCAAAGAAATCTGATACATCTACCAGTGAAATAGAATAAAAAGCTCAGAAATGAACCCATATGTATATGGTCAGTTGATTTTCAAGAAAGGTACCAATAATGCACAATGAGAAAAGGAAAGTCTCTTCAATAAATGTATTGGGAAAAGGATCCAGACAGAAGAATTAGATCCTCACACCTCACACTTACACAAAAACCAACACAAAGTGGATTAAAGGCTTAAATGTAAAACAAGAAACTGTTAAACTAGTATAGGAAAATGCAGGGAGAAAACTATATGTCAGTCTAGGCAATGATTTTTTGGATTTGACCATAAAAGCCAGAAGGTAACAAAAGTAAAAATAAACAAATGAGATTATATCAAATTACAATGCTTCTGCACAGCAAAAGAAATCATCAACAGAGGGAAGAAACAACAAACACAATGGGAGGAAATATTTACAAATTATACATCTGACAGCCTCTAGCTGTAGCCCTGTGGCATCCGATCCCATCAGATCTCAGAGGCTAAGCAGGGTCAGGCCTGGTTAGTACTTGGATGGGAGACCGCCTGGGAACACCAGGTGCTGTAGGCTTGGGAGACGGACCTGGCAACCCACTCCCAAAAATCAATCCGCCATTGAAAACCCTATGAACAGCACAGAAGCACTGACAAAAGTACTTCTCCTGTTGTATATAGGGTCGCTATGAGTTGGATACCGACTTGATGGCACCTAACAATAACAACAATACATCTGACAAAATGTTGACATCCAGAATATAGAAGGAACTCAAACAAGTAAATAGTACTACTACTACTACTACCACCAATAATAATAATAATAATAATAACAATAACAATAACAATAACAACAACAATAACCTGATTTAAAAATAGGCAATAGACCTAAATAAACATTTCTCAAAAGAAGACACAAATGCCAATAGGTATATGAAAAAAATCTTCAACATTAAAAATCATCTGAGAAATGGAAATTGAAACCACAATAAGAGATCACATCACCCCAGCAAGAATGGTTATTATTAAAGAAACCAAAGATAACATGCTAGGGAGGATGTGTAGATAAAGTTATCCTTGCACACTGTTAATGAGAATGTAAATCAGTACAATCATTATGGAAAACAGTAGGGAGGCTCCCCCAAAAACTAAAGACAGAACTACTACATGATCTAGTAATTTCACTAATGAATATACTCCATAAGGAAATGAAATCAACATGCTGATGAGACATCTGCATGTTCATGTTTACTGCAACACTATTTGCAATAGTCAAGAAATGGAAACAAACTAAGTGCCCATCAGCTGATGATTGGCTAAAGAAAATATGGCACATGTACACAATGGAATAGTATTCAGCCATACAAAAGAATGAAATCTTGTCATTTGCAACAACAGAGATGGAAATGGAGATCATTATGTTAAATGAACTGTCAGGCCCCAAAGCACAAGTGCTACATCATCTCACTCATGTGAAATTTAGACAAGTTTACCTCACAGAATTTGAGAGTACAACAGTACTTACTAGGGCATGGGGAGAACAGAGGGGAGAAAAGAAAGGCAGAACAGAAGGTTGATCAATGGGTACTAAGTTAAATATGAAAAAGAAGTCCTTGGGATGCTATTTTCATAAAAGGGTGACACAGAAATGGTAGAAAGAAGGATTTTGAAAATTTTCACTATAAAGAAGTGATCAATGATTAAGGGGACGGGTATGTTTAACCTGATTTAAACATTACACAATGTATACATGTACTGAAACATCACATGGCACCCCATTAATATGTGTAACTTTTGTTTTTATGTTATCAGTTAAAAAATAAATTTACCTTAAAATTTTTAAAAAAAAGCAGACCCAGTACTTGGGAGGCAGGAGGATTTTGAGTTTAAGGCAAGCCTGGGCCATATAGCAAGCTCCAGCCTAGCCCTGGAGTTGGCAAGACCCTGTCTCAAAACAAAAAAGGAGGGGGAAAGAAAAGCAGAGAGGAGAATGGTAATTATAGAGGCTAGAATAAACAGTGAGGGTCTTGGGGAGATGATGGTCAAATAGTACAAAATCTGAGACAGAGGCATAATATTTGCTTCGTTTTTGCTTTTGTTTCTGAGACCTATTGTACAGTACAGTGAATACATTCAATGGAATATTACACACTCCAAAACTGCTAAGAGTATATTTTAAATATCCTCATTGCAAAAAATGTTAAATATTTGAAATAATACATGTTGATTAGCGTGATTTAATTTTCCATGTTATATTCATATGTAACATCACTTTGTACCCCACAAATATGTAATATATATTGCCTATTTACAATAAAATTTTTAAAAATCACCAACCTCCCTGGATTCTTACCTAGTGATTTCATTTCAAAGTTACTTTTCTATCAAACATATTCACACTGCCATTTAAAGTTGAAAAAAAATCTATGTTATGAACAAAACCATAACAGAAGCCTTGTTTGAATTGAGAAACACTGCTTAAAGTTGGTGGGATCTCCCAGATCGCTGGTCCTATACTGAGGTGAACACTGCAACCATGATGAAACATGACACTGAAGACACACCAAAAGAGAATTTAGTACTGTTACCTTGTCTACTAAAATGTTAACAAAGATGTTACCAGACCTGGTAATATTACTGATCATTTCCTAACTATAAGTTCTGAAAATTATACACCTAGGTAACAATGCCTAATATAAATGCTTACAATAATACCTGGCCTTGCATCCCAAGTTGCACAAAGCTTAACTAACTAAAACAAAGTGCCACAAATTAAATTTCACTTTGAATTGTAAGAGATCTTATCTAACTGAAAAAAAAAAAAACAACAATAAAACACTGAAAAGCAAAAGATGTTCTTGTGGGTTCATATTTCATGGAAAAGATTAAAATCAGTTTTTTAAAAAGTTAACTAGGCCAACATCCAATGTTTATTAATTCAGTCCAGAAGATGCTTTCATTCCAGGCAGAGTAAAATCTAAAAAAGAATTAAGTCCTCAGAAATTAAAATTGCTATTAGTCGCAAATAAATGCTTGACTTGTGTCTATGAACCAAATACATCTCAGAATCTATTTCAGTAAACTTTGAAAATATTTGCCATTTTGTCAAAGAAAGGACAAAGAAAATTAAATAAATGTTTATAACTAGAGAAGCAAAATTGAAAAATGTTCTTTTATTTTCATTATGAAGAAGTTATGTCAACCATCTCAATTGAAAATACTATGTTAAACAGCTAGGAACAATGTTTTTATATCATTATTAAGTCAGCATTTCAACTTTAGTAGACTATATCCATACCTCCATTTTAGCATTGGTCCACCGAGGTACTTCTACAACCATATTAAACAAATTCTGCAGTTAAAAAAAAAGAGAGTGAACAGAAAAAATTTTACCTACCTTCTGAGAACCTTATGCCAACTAAAACTTAGTACTTTCTTAAAAAATTCTATAGGTTTTTATTCCATAAAAAAATATTTAGCATCTAACATACTGCATCTACCTACGCCTTCAATTTCTTCTAAGAATTAGCGAAGTTGTCTAAAACACACCAGAATGTAAGTTATCATATCATTCAGCCACTGCTTGCCCAGTGTTAGAGGTTACATGTCTGGAAGCATGCTTGCAGTGTAGCAAGAGAACGAGAATGGAGGAAATGTGTTTTGATTTTCAATTTTTTAGCTAAAACAGGAATGAGAGACCAGGTCCTTCATACCAGCATTTAGTTTCACTTTTCTGTTCTGGGAAGTAAATGTAACAATCTATGTCCCTCTCGTGGCAAGGCTGTTAAGATCAATTTTATAATTTAAAGGAAAATATGTTGAACATTATTAAAAAAATTTACATCCAAGTTATAATCATAATATAAAATTAACGCACAGGCCATTATGTCTGCAGCCATAGCACCTTAGCATTTGATCCTGCCTGATCTTGGAAGCTAAGCAGGGTCAGCGTGGTTACTCCTTGGATAGGAGACCGCCTGGGAATAGCAGCTGATGCAGGATATGGAGAAGGACCTGGCAATCCACTCTGGAAATAATCCGCCATTGAAAACCCTATGAATTGCAGAGAAGGAATGACACAGTGCCAGGCATGGCACAGTGTCAGACAGATAGTGTTTCATCTATTGTACACAGGGTCACTATGAGTCAGACCCAACTCGACAGCACCTAACAACAACAAAAGTTACAAAAGGACAGAGACTTCTTTTTCTTACATCTATACTTTGTAGAATGGTCAAACCAAAGAAGATTCTAGGTCCACAGTGAATAGAAATAATTCCCCCAGCTTGCCTTACAGAGAGAAAGTATTAAAGGTGATTTGCATGCCATTTTGACATCAGTAAGTAACTACTGATCATGGAGAAGCAATGATTTAAAACAGTGCTACTCCACAGTGGCCCTGGATCAGGGATTGCCAAATGATTATTACTGGCTCATTTAGAAACATCTCTAGTAAGCTGACAGTAATTTTTATGTTTATTAAACTTAATAATTAAAAATTAAAACTTGAATTGTACTTTTCCTCATTCATTTTGGTTACATTTTTAAAGGCTCAGTTTAAAACAGAAATAAGCCAAATATCTAGCCCTTCTTGACAGATCATTTGAGAACCAATATATACTTACTCTCAATTGTACGCACATCAAAATTACCAGGTGAGCTTTAACTAATTACAAAAAAAGAGTGGGGGGATTCCTAGAGCCCCACTGGCTCAACCTATTTGATTTCAAATAATCTGGGGTAGACAGAGTACTGCTTATTTTTAAAATCTCTCCAAGCAATTTTAATATGCAGTCAAAGTTGCTTTAAAGCACTGCTAAACAATATTCTGAGATTTCTCTGTGAAACATGAATGCTGTCAATTTAAAGAATGTCACTTGCACAATTAAATATAAACATATATTGAGCTTCAAGAGTAACAATGATTTTTATTAAGTTCTCTAAGACTAAATGTTACAAATAGTAAAACTACAAACCCACAACAAGGTTAAACAAAGCTAAGAATGAATTCCCAACAATTGCTTCTTAGAAGTAGTCTCATAACTATCTTAGCAACCTTACACACAGTCCTGCTGTTATGTTTCATTTTCTATGCTCTTTCATGAGATATCCCTGCACCTGTTTAAATATGTCTGGAGAAGCTGTTAAGAAGAAAAACTGAAGTAAATGGCAGATGTTCACATAATTTATTCATCCCTGAACGCCTGGCTATAAGAGAACAAATGCATGTGGATGAATACTCAGAGATGACAGAGAAGACCATGCTGGTGACAATCATGCACAATGACACCTACCAAAACCAGTCACACAGACTTGAATTAGGCCAAAAGAACAATAGATGAAGAATAGGTTTGAATTTTAAACCCTCCAGTCACACTTTCCCTCATCATTTGCTGCTGATCACTAAGGGCTTATTTCTAGCCTGCCTTTCTTCTCACCAGCTACAATACATAATGGCCTATAATTTTTTCAAGCCAATGTTAGTCTGGTTTTTCTAAGATTAGTTCTAATTATAAACCAACACAGACTGCCAGAATTTATTAGAAAATCAAAAAGATAAAAGGGGGCGCAAATCAGAACAGAAGTTCATGGATATGGCAGAAACAGCCTCTCCTTCAGTCCTTTTCTTTCTCTCCATTTTTTTCCCTTGAAAATAAATAAGAAAATAGGAAGAAATAAAAAAGAAAAGCTAAGAAAATATGAAAAGCACTGTTTTATATATGTGGGGAATAAACAGGAAGAAATCACCCTTCTTTCCTGTTAAGCTTTCAAATAAATACAAATCAGATAATCAATCTCCAACATATAAACTACATTATAAAATTCAATTTTTAATTTGATTGTCTGGACTGAGAATGTACTTTTTCTGCTGAAACAACTGTTTTAAGCTAATATACAAAGTCTGTTTGCCCAGTATTTAAGACAGTGGTTCTCAAAGTTCATGTTCAAGATGCACCTGAACACTTGGTAAGAATAGGCCCCATAGAGCAGGGATTCTCCTTTAGCAGGTCTGGGACAAGGTCTGGAATCTACGTGGAAAAAGGGGACCTAGAGCAAGAGGTAGGCAAAGATGTTCCTAAGATGTTTAGGTCTGGAATAGCTATAAATGATTCAACACTCATGTAGTTAAAAAAGATTTAACTAGAATAATTTGCTACTAAAATCTAGGTTCATGTTTTCATTTCCCTAGGTTCTTCACTTAGAAAACGGAACATTAATGAAGTACCTCCAACAGCCAAATTCAAAGCCATAATCAGAACAGTGGTTTCCAGGGAGAGGGGGGTGCTCTTGAATGGGTGTTCCAATGTGGGAAGGTCTGGAGATACATGGCAGTGGTCCTTGCACAACAATGGGAAAGTATTTAATGCCAGTGAACTGTACACTTCAAATAGATTCAAATGGTAAATTTTATGTTATTAATGTTTTACCACAATTAAAAAGATTAAGGGGCACTATCTAGCCTAACTGTCTTAAAGAGATACTAGAAGAAAAACATCAGAACACACATGAAAATCTTTCAGGAAAAAAGTATTTAGAAGCACTTATCAAGGTCCTTAACAGACAAAAAAAATGATTCACAAAATAAAAACTTTTAGATATACCTCATATTCATCATTTCGTGCTTTCTTTGTGGGAATGCCATTTTCCTATAAAAGAAAAAACAGCATTTATGATTGTGATATTTCATAAAAGAATACAGATGCATTGCATAGCAATAAAAACATGCCTACCCTATCTATGTCCCATTGCAAAGGCTATCCAGAGATAGAGACTCAATCAATAGAGAATCTACCAGTTCTTCTCTCAGCATTAGTAACCCCAGAAAATGGGGAACCAAAGTATTTTATCAAATAAATTATCAGAAAAGCAAAATCTTTTTCAAGTCTACTTTCCAAATTTTTATAAAATAAGCAAAGGCTCTGCTCAGTCCTTAAGGAAAGACTGGCAGTTTCCAGTGATCATGCTTAGAACAGTCATTTCATTATTGAAATGAAACTCCAGGGAGCATGACTAACAAGCCATGAAAGGACTCAGCTGCACCTCTTGCCTGTGAATTCAACCAAGGTGTGATTATTATGCCTCCACTAAGCATTTTTAAATTAAATCAGACTCTGTGGTGGGTTGGGAAGAAAAATTACGGCTATTCACAAGTGCTCACTCAGTGTATGTAACATTTACACATCAAAACAACTGATGAAGAAAACAAAATAAAGAGAAATAATTATTCCAAGCTGGCCCTGAGACATTATTTCTGTTTCTAAAACTACATTCCAAGTACAAGGTGCAAGAATTCTAATCATTACTGGCTCAGCTCTAGGGAAACCTATCTTTATAGCCACCATGTGTATCAATATCTGCAGTCCCAGAATTCCATGGCATACCCTGTTATAATTTGTCTTGCCCTATCCTTAATTTTGCCTAATCCCAAATCTCACATTCTCCCAAACCCATCCTCCTTAGAAAGAATGTTATGCCTATCCAGATGTTTCTACCTCACTCTCTGCTCCTCTTCCACCACTACCTATAACATGCTTCTCAAAAGTATACCTTTATTATTGTTATCGTTATGAGGTACACAGATTTGGTTATGGTATACCCCTGACCGGTTACTCTTTACCCAATATTTCCCATTGTTGTACTTAACATTATCTGACTGATTTGTTTTAGGCTGTCAGTCTTCTCCAATTGAGTGTGGACTACATCCATCTTATTCATCCCTGCACACCCAGTGCCTGAGGTAGTGCCTGGCTCATACTAAACACAAAACGATTATTTATCAAACGAAAATGAATGCATGTACACTTGAGTCAAAACTAAGGAGAGGAGCTGAAAGACATGAGATATGTGGATTTGATGGTTCACTGGCCAGAAAAAAACACGTACACTCTTCTCATACTCAGATACACACGTGGTAACAGTTATTTCTGCCCCTTGCTCGAGATTATATGATCCCTAGTCCTGTAGCCACACACTTAAGTAAGTAAGGAGCTGGGGCGTTATACAAGAGAAGTAAAGAAAACAAGCTCTGGAGCTCAAGCATCTGATTCAACCCCACCTCTGTAACAATTTAGATTTGCAACTATGGGCAAGGTACTAGACCTCATTAACAAAAATAATGGCTACTCCAGAAGGACTGAGATAACGCATGTCAAGCACTGAGTACAGTACCTGGCTAATAAATCCTCACTACTATTCTCCTTACTCCTACAACCAGCGACAGTTTGGTCCTCTGCATGAACCCCATTTTGACTCAGTGGGATGCATCTGAAGCAGCCTCCCCACTCTTCACAGCCTGCTCCAGCACTGCTCTCAACAGACCTGGAGGAGCCAACCCCATCCACCCCATGGATTCAAGTCTATGTGAGTGGTTTTGGTAGGTGTCGTTGTGCACGATTGTCACCAGCATGGTCTTCTCTGTCATCTCTGAGTATTCATCCAGCCCCATGGAACCTAAACCTGGAATGCAGAGTTGCTTACTTTCTCAACAGCTGTGCCCCGTGAACAAATCTGGTCTTTCACTACCTAGATTTTAAGGAAATCTAATTTAATGATCATTAATATCTGTTATCAAATATGTCATCTTACTAACAACTAATCAGAAGAGACCTTCAAATGCCCCCCAATTTTTGAGGCCCTCTCACTTCTACATACAGCAGCAGTTCTGCTACTCCTACATCACTGACACCTGTCACGCTCCCTGACAAACCTCAAGTAACTTTAGGATCTAAGAGAACAGCTATTCAAACCCTACCTTTCTGCCCCTGTCATATTATTTAGCACTTGTTTCACGGAGAAATTAAGGAGCAAGAACTCTGGTCAGAAATGCCAGTGTACCACTTGGCTCTGGCCCTTACCAGTTTTGTGATATTAGACAAGTCAACAAACGCTTCCAGCCTCAGTGTCCTTGGAGATAATAATAGCAAATCACAAGGACTGAATAAAATACCATGTGTTCCCAGAGTGGCTAGCAAACAGAAGTAGTCCACACATGTTAACTATATTATTATCATTCAAAGTAAGCCTCTTGCTAATTTCCCAGATTATTATCCTTTAATCTTTATTTCCTACCAAATTCTAAGATTGATGTATTACTAACATTCCTTTCTCAAGTCCACCTGGAAGAATCCTATCCTCACATAAATTTTAATTCATGGAGGCTTACAACTCTGTTGTAACTCCTCAGTTTCTCCTCCTAACTTTTAATCACATTCTTTCCAAACAGCATTTTATGGCAACAGTAGAAGTATCTTTTCTTTTTTTTACCCTCTAAACAAGTTAAAGTAATACCTCTTTAGCGTTCACCTTCAGAGGAATATCATGAAAGGGCGAAATGTAGTGACCAGCTACATTCTCTGCAAAGGAAAACAAAAACAGAAACAATTAAAGTCATGGACACATTGTTATTTAGAGAAATAATATCCTTATTAACTTTTAAACTTATTCATTTATGTCAAAGCCAACTTTAACACTCAGTTTAGAGTTTAGTGCAATTTTTAAGACTTGTTTCTGTTTGAAGAGCAAATGAAAATAGATGCCAAACAAACCATATTGGGTTGCTAAAATCATTTACTTACCCTGTGGCTTAAAACATCCAAAGCAGGCTGAGTGTGGTGGTGTACACCTGTAATCCAGTGACTTGGGAAGCTGAGGCAGGAGGATTATAAATTCTAGGCCAGAGGCAGCCTACATAATTTAGTGAGACCTTGTCTCAAATTGAATGTAGGAAATGGGCTGGGATTACAGCTCAATGGTAAAGTGCTCATAAAGCATGCATGAAACTCTAGGTTTAACTTCCAGTACCTCAACCAATCAATTAATCAATAAACAAATAAATGAAATAAATAAAAATAAAAAATGGGTTGGGGGTGCAACCCAGTCCTAGAGCACTTGCCTAGCATGTGCAAGGCCTTGGGTTCAACCACTAAGTACAGGAAAAAAAAAAAAAATCCAAAGCAGAAAATATCCAAAATAGATTAAAACCTAAAATGTGAAAAAAAAAAACCAACTCAGTTTTGAAAAGAGACTCATTACTAAGTAATTAAAACTAAAACTGATGTCAATTTTCTTAGGAGAACTCTAACAGTAGATTTCTCAATTCCTACCTAAAATCCATAGGAAGAAAGGTCCAAAGGCCCCACTTTATTATCTGAAGCTCAGAATGGTTGTTTATTTTCAGATGAAAACAAGTTGTTGCCAATTTTATCTTACTCATTTAGCTTTTTGTTGTACTTAGGGGTTGAATTCAGGGCCTCACACATACTTTGCAAGTGCTCTACCACTAGGCTGCAACCCCAGCCCAATTTTTGTTTTCTGTCTTGAGTCAGGGTCTTGCAAAGTTACACAGGCTGCCTCTGGCCTCCAATCTGTGATCCTCCTGCCTCTGCCTCCTGAATCACTGGAGTTACAGGCATAGCCACCTTGCCCAGCTTGTTGCCAATTTCTAAAGTTCTCAGTTGTTTTATTATTTCAAAGCAAAGCACCTGCATGGTTAATAAAAACAGAAGTTCCTTCCTCTCTCCAATTTGGTTCCACTCCTGAAAGCAACCCACTCTCACTTCTTTAACTTATTGTATTATCTAGTGGTTATTGTCATTGCTGTAAACAATATATTAGCTTTCACATATCTATTTTAGAAATATCCACTGATTCCAGTTCTGAGGGAAAAGAATTTAGTTTATTTGACCCCAAGATATTCCTCTTAAATTCTTGATTGGCTAATTTTAAAACTTTACATCTTAATTCCATGTTTCACCAAACATACATGATGTGTCTTGATTCCATCAATCTACCTGTTACTTCTGTTTCCTCATTCTTCTCCCTTTGAACATTTGTCCTCTGCACTTCTGTTTTTTCATTTCAAGGCTGGCAAAATGTTCTGTCTGCAAACACAGTGAATTTTCTATGCTCTCCTTCTTAATATATTTCTGAAATTTTCTAAGGACAAGCCAAATCTAGAGCGCTTATTAAAATGCAGATCCTTGAACCACCGTCCCATTCCTAGCGGATCAGAATCTCAAGGAGAGAGACCTGGACATCCACAGCTTTACCAAGCACCTCTAATTAATTCTTACACTCAGGCAAATTTGAGAAACATTGTCTATGTGCTGATTTTTGACAAATTGTTGTTAGGTGCCCTACTGTCGGTGTCTGACCTACGTACAACAGAGGAAACACTATTGTCAGTGCTTCTCTACTATTCATAGGATTTTCAATGGCTGATTGTTTTTTGGGAGTGGGTTGCTGGGTCAGTCTCCCAAGCCTAGAGCACCTAATGTTCCCAGGCAGTCTCCCATCCAGGTACTAACCAGGCTCGGCCCTGCTTAGCGTCCCAGATCTGATGGGATTCGATGCCACAGTGGTACAGCTGCCGGCCCTTTTGACAAATAGAATGTTATAATTAAATTTCCTTTCTTGTACAGCTGCTGCTGCTGCTGCTGCTGCTGCTGCTGCTGCTGCTGCTGCTTCTTCTTCTTCCTCTTCTTCTTTTTTGCTTCTAAATACCTTTCTTGCATTATCTATCACAATCATATTCATGAATTATTCTAATAACTGATGGACACCATGAAAAGTAGAATCATGTCTTTGCCAGAAGAGCCCCCTTTGAAGCCCTCTACACTCCTGCTGCAGTCTGGACTGGATGCTTTCCTGGCGCCCTAAGACTGTGTTTTTTTGCTCTCCAGCTAAGCCAGAAGTTGTTTCCTGGACCCCACACAGGCATCTCTTTTGCGGTCCTTACTTATTTTGCGGGAGAATATCCCTAAGATGTGTTCTGCAGAAACTATTTCATGCAAATTTCCCAAGTCATTAAATGTCAGAGTGTCTTTATTCAGTCCTTATCCCAGATTGATGGCTGGCTAGGTAGAGAATTCTAGAGAAAAATTACTCTCTCAAAATCTTGAAAGCATTACTCCATTGTCGTCAAGCATTCAGCAGCAGTGCCAGTAAGGCAGACACCAGTTTGATTCTCATCCCTACACAGGTGGCCTGGCATACCCTTGGTCTCCCATCCCAATGGCTTTCTGGATCTTCTTCACAGACTCCGTTTTCTGGGATTGCATAACAAACTGGGAGTTAGAGTACTTGGGACATTCAATTCTTTGATCTCCCCTATCATCCCTTTGATAACTTCCTCTCCCTTATATTTGTAATTTCCTTCTGAAGCTATCATTAGTCATATGCTAAACAGCCTGGAATCTCCTCCTCTCTTCCCTCTCCTTCCCTCCCTGTTTTGGACATGGTGCTCTACTTTCTGGTAGATTGCTTTACTTTCTCTCCTATCTGTTTTAATTTCTTAGGGCTGTGGTAATAAGTTACCACAAATTTTGTGGCTTAAAACAAAAGAAAAAATCCTGCCCACAAATCTTTCTACTGAGTTTTCTTTTTAAAACAATCATATTTTGCTTTCCAAGAGCCCTTGTGGCTATTTCTCTATAGCCTCCTCTTCCTTTTTCATGGGTGCAATAGCCTTAAAAATCTCAAAGAATTATTGACTTTTAAAAATTCAAGTTCTCTTGTTTTTGCTTTCTATTTTTCCTATTTAATAAGTTTTCCTTTAATTCATTTGGTAAATATTTACTGAACACATCACTATACCACACATTATTCTATGTGCCAGGAACACAAATTCCAATTCTCTTTTCTTATGTAACTCATATTTTAATGAAGAGGTTGTTGTTAGTTGCCCCAGAGTCAGTTCCGAATTCTAGTGACCCTATGTACAACAGATGAAACTCAACTTGACACCATGCCATGCCCAGAACTACTGTCAGTGCTTCTCTGCCATTCATAGAATCTTCATCGGCTAATTGTCTTTTGGGAATGGGCTGCCAGGGTCTTCTTCCAAGCCTACAGCACCTAGTATTCCCCAGAGGTCTCCCATGCAAAGACTAACCAGGCCCGCCCCTGCATAACTTTCAAGATCAGAAGGGAAGGGACACCAGAGTGGTGTGGCTGTAGGCTATCCCTTTAACAGGGTATTATGAGGGAGATAAAACAAATGATTGTAGTTACCATGTCATTTTGTCTTGGTATTTAACTATTATCAAAAATCATAGTGCATCCCTAGATATAAATTAACCAGCCCTATCAGGCCCACTAACATACACAAGACATTGCCAGTGTCAAAACTTTCCCTTCAACTGGTCTGAAATTAGATTTTATTCTGTCTTTGTGTAAGTTACCTACTTTCTCTTATGTGGCTGGAAATTTATTACTTGTACTAGCATGTGAGAAAATTGAATGGAATGTGAAACCTATATCTGATATTATGTTTATATACCAAAGATGGGGGCTGGGATTTAGCTCAGTGGGTAGAGCGCTGCACTGCAGTCTCTGAGGTCCCGAGTTCAATTCCCAGCACTGCAAAAATGGGAGAAGGGCCTGGCAATCCACTCCCAAGGCAATCACTCAGCCATTGAAAACCCTATGAGGGTCGCTATGAGTCGGATACGGACTCGATGGCACCTAACAACAACAACAACAAGCTACATTTATTCCAAGTACCAACACACTGTTTCACACTACTACCAAAATCATTATAGAGGTTCTTGTTGGAAGCTTCAGTAATGACTAGAGCTAGGCTTCATTTTATTTTCTGATAAGATTAAGAAATTTAAAGAAGGTTAAGGATCAACTGCAATAAAAAATGTGCCCTCCTGAATCAGGATAGAAAGATAGGGAAATCTGAGGGACACAGGAAGGAAAGAGCCCTCACCCCAGGATCTGGTTTCACTGGCCAAAAATCAAGGACTCTAACACAACTACTAAGAAAGCTGCTGTGAAAATGGCCTGTATAGTGATGTTATTTTGAGAAATATTTTAGACGAAAATGTTAAAACAGCTATACTTGGAGCTAAAATGTATTTAACCTTTGAGTTTGACCTTGCTTTCCCCTCTGTAATTCTGTGCTTTGAGAACCTCACAAATAGAATTATGGGCCATGTCTGCAATCAGGACATGCCCAGGTAGCTCCCTTGTGACTCTTTTCTTATCTAAAAACCTATACAATGTACCTCCTGAATCACCTTATCACCTCATTTTACAAAAGGGAAGTTCCTCCAATAGAAGGTATACCAAAATGTTTCTACTTTAAACCCTAAACAGTGGAACTTCTTCTAACCTGCTACCTATTTTGACCTATGCTTCTTAGTGGCATTCCCCTAAAACAATGTATCTTGTAAAGTCACATCCCAGTGCCATTTGCATAGGGGGAAGTTCCTTAAGATGGAGAGAGTGGGTAAAGCAGCCCATCTTTCTTTAAACGTTGAATTTAATTGTTGGTTGTATCTTTAAACAATGTAACCCCAAGCACCTTTCGGGTGGAACCTGTAAGGACATCACACTGTGCACCCAGAGTTGGGCACCCAGTACTGATTCACATGGGGTGAGCGCTAGGTGAAATAAAACTAGAGGGAACGCGCACCCCTGTGTTCTTCTGTCTCGGGAAGCCCATGTCCATGTCTTAGGCATGTGCTATGATTCTCTCTTAGGTATCTCTCCCTCTATATTTGCCTGTGCTTCACTCTGAACCATCTACTGCCCCTTTCCTTTACCTAATAAACTTAAAACTGCTTCATTCTCTTGCTGACACGTCCTAAAATTCTTTTTTGCTACCAAGTCAAAGATCCAGCTTTCACCTAAGTGGAGGTCTCAAGAAAGGGGACTCTTCAGGCTTAGGCAGTAGGAACAACCACAATATTTATATCTCATAGCACTTCATTTAGAAAACTAAGTTATTTTAAGGTTTTGTTTTTGTTGTTAGGTGCTGTGGAGTCGGTATCCTGCTCATAACGACCCTCATAGGGTTTTCGATGGCTGACTGCTTCGGGATTGCCTTGGGAGTAGACTGCCGGGTCCTTCTCCCATTTTAAGGTTTTAGGGACTACAAATCAAATATAGCTAATTTTTCTATATTCACACAATAGCTGTTACATTCTAATGTGTCAATTCAAATTCTATGATATGGGCCAACTTAAAAATAAAAAGGTTATAGGAACTTATTCATGGGAGGTTTTACTAAATTTAAACGTATGGCACATTCAATAGCATATTCCACCTTCCACTCAAATGATGTGGGCTGGGATTTAGCTCAGTTGGCATAGCGCTGCGCTGCAGTCTCTGAGGTCCTGAGTTCAATTCCCAGCACTGCAAAAATGGGAGAAGGGCCTGGCAATCCACTCCCAAGGCAATCCTGGAAAACAGTCAGCCATTGAAAACCCTATGAGGGTCACTATGAGTCGGATACCGACTCGGGGGCACCTAACAACAACAACAACTCGAATGATGTACTTAAAACTTGATAAACCCATGTTTAGTGTAAATGATTGTCCAAGATATCAAAGGAATAGTGACATGCAGCACTAGGTCTTTGGTCTCATGTAAACAAATCTAATTTCATTATGATTTTACAGTTAATTCAAAAGGTTACAGGGTAATAACCAATAATTCTGAGACCTACCATGTGTGAGACACTGATCATGTTATTGGTGGTGTTGTTAGGGGCTGTAGAGTTGGTATCTAACTCATAGCGACCCTGCATACAACAGGCGAAACACTATTGTCGGTGCTTATCTGCTGTTCATAGGGTTTTCAATGGCGGATTGATTTTTGGTAGTGGGTTGCCAGGTCCTTCTCCTGATCATGTTATACACAGTCTTATTTAATTGCGACAGCAATTCCATAAAATTATTAGTGCTAGCCCCCTTTTACAGATAGAGAGTCTGAGCTAAGAGATACCATTTGGTGGTTTTAGTTCAGCCAGGTGACTGATGGTGAATCTGACTGATGGTGAAGCCAGGACTATGACCTAAGGGTTTTTCCTATTTGTCTAGAACCGGTGCTACAACACAGTTGCTTCTGGGAATCACAGAAAATCCCATGTGGTGCTTCCTAAACTGAATTCCATGAAACCCTACTATCACTAAGATGTTAATAATATTGTCAGAAATAAGTGCTTTGTTTCAAAAGTTTGAGATGTTACTTTATGTCAGAATGTTCCAGAGCTTAACATGCACATTATTACTTTCTAAGAAAGCAGTAAAATGAGAAGTGTTCTAATTTGTTAAGCTATGAAACCCTTTGTTGGAAAGAAAACTTAATAACATCCCATGAGATGCTTGTGTTCAACTAAGCATAGTGTGGAAAATGATGAACTGGTCCAACTTCCTCCTTCCATGGTTTAATAAAATGAGAGACAAAGATGTGAAGTGGCACAAGCCCATGCTGCAAGTTCGTAACACAGCTAGGTCTGACAGCAAGGAACCCCAATGATCCAGGATGCTCTATCCCCTACATTATCCTGTTTCACTTCAACACTGGTCCTACAAAGGTCAACAGCAATTCTTTAAAATAGTATTACATCAATTACCCTTATTCTTCACAATGACACTAAAGAAAAACCATTTAAGGAGATAAAGCTCAAGTATGCTCCATTTCTTACTTTAGGCGTATTTCAGAGACTTGGAATATATTTGGGAACATAGAAAATGCTACTACCTTAACAATGCTGAATAGGAATTTTCAGAACAGAAGTGCTATACTCATGTTTTTCTTGTAAGTGAGACAGAGTTACACCCTACTCCTGATCACAGGCATCTAGTACTGAGTATATCCAGTTTGTGGCCATCTTTTTAAAATTAACTACACTTGTACATATTTATGAGGTAGTGGTTGTTGTTGTTAGGTGCTGTGGAATTGGGTCCAACTCTTAGTGACCCTATGTACAACACAATGAAACACTCCTTGACACTGTGCCACGTCTGATACTAATGTCAGTGCTTCGCTGTTATTCATGCAGTTTTCAGTGGTGGATTGTCTCAGGAGTGGATTGCCAGTTCCTTCTCCCTAGCCTGCAGCACTTGGTATTTCTAGGCGGTCTCTCCCCCAACGTTGTAATTTAACACAGGTATACAATGTGTTAATGTTCACATGAGAGTTGTCAGCATTCCCATCTCCTCAAATATTACAACTTGCTTGTATTTGGAACCTTCAAACCCTTCTCCTTTAGTTACAGGGATCATCTTCTCACTCACCCTCAAGTGTCTTCCTCTTTTTTTTTTCTTTCTTCCTTTCTTTTTTTTTTTTTTTTTTTTTTTTTTTTTTTCTTTTTTTGGTCCTACCCCTTCCACCTTCCAGCCAGTAGTAGACAGTCCTGGGCCAACAATGCCATCTGCTGGTGAGTACAGACATTGTTTAACCCAACATAACCCACCAATTCTCTCACCTTTGGATCCTCCTGAAAACCAACTCCTCTTTCTTCCAATTCTTGCCTATTTACCTTGTTAAATGTTTTTTCTTATTTTCTATCTTATTTACTCAGGTGAAAGAGAAAAATAGTTTGGTTATGGCATTCTAGTCAAAGAATGGCAGGGGTTTAGCTCAGTTGGTAAAGTGCTTGCTCTGCATGCTCTGAGGCCCTGGGTCCGATCCCCAGCACCAGGAAAGTAGAAGAACCTGGCAGCCCACCCCCAAAGACAATCCTGAAACAATCAGCCATGAAAAACCTCGTAAATAGCAGAGAAGCACTGACATAGTGCCTGTTATGGCATCGTGTCAAGAGAATGTTTCATTCTGTTGTACATAGGGTCACTGAGTCAGACTGGACTTGACCGCACCTAACAAACAAAGAAAAAAATAATAAATCTGAAGTATACTTGCAGCTGAAGAAATAAACCATGAGAAGCCAATGTAGCCTCAGAAATGTCCCCCAAAGAAGCCTTGTCCTATACTAAAATCTCTATTACTCATTCAATGCCTTCAAGGAATTAAAATGCTAGGAAGGACCTTGAGGATCACTTCAAGGTCAACTGCTTCCTTTCATGGTTAAAGAAACTGTCCCACAAGAAATGCACCCTGTCCGACAGGACAGGTGAGAATGGCAGAACCAGGATTAAGAACTCCCCATTCCAAATCCAGTGGGTACCCAACTACATTGCTCTGGCTCCTTGACATTTTCTCCACCAATATTCAAGTAAAACATTTTTCAGTGGGTTTACATTCTCTTTAGCTACTTGCATTGATATTATGAATCTCCTGAGGATAAGACCCATAAACAAGTCTCTGTACCATGCCTACCAGTGTCTAGTCCTCTACACAGACATTTATCCACTTGTCTATTAATAATTACTGTACTTACACCAAACTTAAGAGGAGAGATTGTAGCAACCCATTCCCAAAGCAATCATGAATGGATCAGCCCTTGAAAACGCTATGGGGTCACATTAAGAGCCAACTCATAGGCATTTAATAACATACCAAATCTAGACCACTTCCAGGTATTATGCAGCAGACAAGCTTTTAGCTTCAAAAGCTACTGCTGTTGTATAACACTGTTTCTATGGAAAAATGATCCCAGTAATCATTACATTGTTACTTCTGGAACACCAGCCATTCTGAAATCTGAGGCTTCTTGTTAAAGATTTCTTAACAAGTCTGATCAGTCTTAGCTAAACAAGAATGGGGGGAACTGCAGCACATGGGGGAAAAACAATGGATTTTGAAGAAAGGAGACATTTTAGTACCAGTTGCATTATAACAATAAGAGTTAGGCAAGCTGTTATCTCCCCCATAAAATAATCCTAGACACTAAACTCAGGTAGGGTAAGAATAAACACATTATAAACTATAGGTATCAATGATTTCAGGGTGTTTGTTCCCCAACCCCATACTGGGACACTGAATCTAGGCCCTCATAAATGCTTTGTAAGTGTTCTGTCACTGAGTTGCACCTCTAACCCTGTTTTTATGTTTTGAGACATTGTTGTTGTCAGATGCTGTCAAATTGGGTGTCCAACTCATACTGACCAGGTGGAACAGTACTGCCAGTGCTTCTCTGCTATTCATAGGGTTTTCAATGGCTGATTGTTTTTTGGGAGTGGGTTGCCAGGTCCTTCTCCCAAGCCTACAGCATGTGGTGTTCCCAGGCGGTCTCCCATCCAAGTACTAAGCAGGGCCGACTCTGCTTAGCTTCGGAGATCTGCCGGGATTGGACGTGACAGTGGTATGGCTACAGGCCAAATTGAGACTGGGTCTCGCTAGATTACACAGGCGCCTATGGCCTCGAACCTGTTATCCTCCTGCCTCTGCCTCCTAAACTGCTAGGATTACAGGCGTGGGCCACTATGCCTGGCCTACAGGTATCTTTGTTTTGTTTTGCAGTACTGGGTGTTGAACTCAGAGCCTCGCTTGCATTGGTTTGCAAGTACTGTACAACTGAGCCTCTGGTCTCAAACTTTCAATCTTCCTGCCTCCGCCTCCCAAATCGCTGGGATTACAGGCGTGTACCACCGCGCCCGGCTCAGGTATTATTAATAAACTTAATTTAGGGACTGGGGATGTAGCTCGGGTGTAAATGTTTGCCTAGCATTTGCAAGTCCCAGGGTTCGATCCCCATCATGAAGGAAAGAAAAGCAGTAGCATATTCTAGGCCCTGTAATTAACCGATTTACATACACGATGTCATTCTTGCAGCCCTGCTTTACAGAGGAGAAAATCCAAGGTTTGGCAAGTTAAGAAATTCCCTCCGGGGTCGGGGTCGCAGAGCTAAAAGATGAAGAACCTAAGACTCGAGCTTCCATCAAAGTCTCCAGAGCGGAATCTCCGAACCAGCGTACGACACGAAGGTCGACCTTCTGGACACGACAGCTCCCCTCAGGGCTCTGAACTCAACGGGGACTGAAGGCAACTCGGCTGACAGCACTGTTTCCCCATTATGATCAAACGTGCGCAGCACAGCACCGGGGCGCAGGAAGAATGAGCGTCTTGGAGAGCTGGGTCCTTCAGGCTCAGTAGTCCCCCAACACCCTCCCGGCGCCCCGCGATGCCCTTCGCAGAAAGGATCCACCCCGGCGAGGTCCAGCAGGAGGCGCCCACCCAGGGGCCAAGCTCCGGGTCTAAATCCAGTTTCTGAATCTCGCCGCGGCTCTGCGGGCCTGGGCCGCTCTGGCGGCCAGCAGGAGGGGCTCCATGACGCCAGCGCGGGCAGGGCGGGCCCGGCCTCCCCTCGGAACGCTGCGGTGACGCCGCGCTCGCTGCGGGGTCGCCCAGGCTGCGCCCCTGGGGCGGCTGCGCCCCGCCCCCGCCCCAGAGGCCGTTGGTTTCCACGCCCGGCCGCCTTGGGCCAACGGCCCCCGCAGCTCGGCGTCCCAGGCCTGGACCTCGCGGAGACTGCGGAGGCTTAGGAAGGCCGCGCGGGGCCCCCGCCGCCCCAGGCGCCTCCGTGGCGCCGTGCAGACTGCGAGCTACTCACTGAAGAAGATGCGGTAGTCCTGCGAGTGAGGCTGCCCGCGCTCCTCCGTTCGGTACAGCGCCATGGCGCGGGGCGACCCTCCGGCCGCTCTGGCTCCCCCCAGCAGGCGGACGGCTGCCGCGGCCCCCGCGCGCCACCCGCGGCCTTCGTGCAGCAGTGGCAGCAGCGCGCGCATGGCGTAGGCGACCGTCCGGGTCCACGGAGGGCGGTGCTGGGGGACCCGCACTGCCCGGCCTCGCACTGGCGCCCCCTGCCGCCCGGAGTCGGCCTTCCGGACCGGGACGCGACGTCCGCGTCACTGCCCCAGCCAGCCTGGGGTCCCAGCGCCCCTGGGGGCTCCTGCGCACTGCGCGTCCAGCCAGGCCCAAGGTTCAGAGAGGAGCACGATGAGATCCGCCGCCCCGGAAGAACACATTGCCACCAATTCACCCATTCCTTCATCTATCCTGTTGATGTTTACTTCCACAATGTATTTTTATTTTATTAGTGTAAAATTGATTATTCCTTCCCAAAGACTGCTGTAAGACCCTGTCCAGCACAGGAGATGAGTGTGCACACGCTCAATGACATCACTGTAACACAGAATGATTAGGCCTCCTTGTAACTTCATCTTGACACCGACATATAGAGAAAAGAATTCCTAAGTACTTTCCACAGGTGGGATTTGGCTCAGTTGGTAGGGCGCTGCACTGCAGTCTCTGAGGTCCAGAGTTTAACTCCCAGCACCGCAAAAATGGGAGAAGGACCTGGCAATCCACTCCCAAGACAATCCCGAAACAGTCAGCCATTGAAAACCCTATGAGGGTCGCTATGAGTCGGATACCGACTCGATGGCACCTAACAAAAACAAGTACTTTCCACAGATGCTACTTTCTCCTTTATTACTTAACCAAAGTAGAAGTGATTTCCCAGAAATTGCATACTTTTACTTATATCCGTTTGGACAGCCCTTAGTCTGGTGGCCACAACTAACTATATAATAGCAGACTTTATCCTGAGTGGACATGGGCCCACCTGACAATGGGCAGCCATACTACTGCAAAAGGGAAGAAGAGATGTTGGAGAACAACAGGCAGCCTGCCACAAATGTCACCTTTTCTTCCCAGAGACCAGCTTCTTTAGGAGAACCTCTAGAGCTGGGGTCCCCAACCACCAGGCTGAAGACCGTATTATTTGTATTTTCATTTGTGTTTACAGACGCTATCATTACTACCTGAGCTCCCTCTCCTATCAGATCGCCATCCCTCAACTCCTTGTGAGTGGAAAAATTATCTTCCAGGAAACCAGTCCCTGGTGCCAACAAGGTTGTAGACCGCTACTCTAGAGCATGAGAGAGGTCTGTGAAAACTGGACAGATTTCTACACCAACTGTGAACAGGGCTCCCTACAGGTCATTCAGGTTTTTCAGCATCTCTAATCATATTGTGACAATTAACATTGGAAGCCTGGTCTACCCAGGTTCCAGAAAGGATCTCTTGAAGATGTTACTAACCACCTCTAGACTGTACACTTAGACTGCAGATCCTAAATTATTTTTGCCAACACTGGTGGCTTTGCAATGTGTCAGTTTGAATTAGGGTAAACTATAAGGCAGATTCTCCCATCAAAAGAGGAAGATGTTTCTTTTAGGCATATATCACAGTGTTTATGTGAAAAAAAGCTTAATTGTTCAGTTAATCTTTGAAGATCAGATGTTTCAGTGAGACAAATTCTTAGTGAAACAAGGTTGTGGGCTGATGTCCAATGGTCTGTAGATTCTTAACATAAGATCAAACTTTCCATGTGCCTGAGTTTTAGACATTATTGCTTCGTGGCATTAAAAGCAATGGTTTTTTTTTTATAGAAAATAGTGAAAAGAACAATTTTCTCAGAAAATTATTCCCAGTTTGGCACCATTTTCTGTATCCTAACAGATGTAGTGGTCCATGGGGAAAAATCCAATATTTAGGTTTGAGGCTCCTCTTGCCAAAGCTTTCTTCAACATTGTTGTTGTTGTTGTTGTTGTTAGGTGCATCGAGTCAGTATCCGACTCATAGCGACCCTCATAGGGTTTTCAATGACTGACTGTTTCGGGATTGCCTTGGGAGTGGATTGCCAGGCCCTTCTCCCATTTTTGTGATGCTGGGAATTGAACTCCGGTCCTCAGAGACTGCAGTGCAGCGCTCTACCAACTGACCTAAATCCCAGCCCTTCGACATTAGCAATATATTTTATTAGCAATGGATAAGTTATGTGTATCCTGATTTGAAGAAACTAATAAAAAATATTAAGCATTTCAGAATGTGAATGTTTTAAGTGAAATCTTGACACTGATTTTTTATTTTGTAAATTACATTCTAACATGTTGTGAAAGTCATTCATTCAGAAAAGGAAACAATGAATTTTATTAAATAAGTTTGTTACCATCCCTTAAGTTCCCATCTTTCATTCTCTACAATTTACTGAAATATTAGAGTGTCAGAATTAAGAGTATATAACATCATTGGTATAAAATCACAATAGGTAAATCAGATTAGCTTTGATAATTTTAAAATATGAATTTCTGAGGGTAATGCTTATTAATAATACTTAATTATTTCAAATTTAGACATTTGAGAATCTAACCTATTGGGCTTTCCTTCATCTCCTGTTATCATCATGTAGCAAGTAAGTCTCAATTCTAGGAGTTTACAAGATGGAGAGTGAATGCAAATACACAGAAGACATTTAATAAATTTCCTGAGTTTCCAAAATGCACAACCAGTAGAAGTTTTTTTTTTTTTTTTTTTTTTTCAGTACTAGGGGTCTGAACCCAGGGCTTTGCACAAACTTTGCAAATTCTCTACCATGAGCCCCTTTTTTATTTTTTAATCCTGAGACAGGGTCTCACTAAATTAGACAGGCTATCTCTGGCCTTGAACTCAAGATTCTCCTGTCTCTGCCTCCCAAGTTGCTGGGACTGTAGGTGTGTGCCACTGCACCTGGCTGAGTTTCTTGAGTAGAAAACTGATTTTATAAAACTTAGGCTTTAGAAAAATTGATTTATAACTAATATGGAGGTATGATCAGAATAGAAAATAAGAGACAAGGTGTCCAGATATTGACAGTGCAGTATCCCAGATATCAAGTAACAAGGACCCAAACAGTAGTTCTGGCAGTAGAAACGGAAAGAAATATTATACTTAAAAAAAAATTGGTTATAACCCAAATACGCACTTGAGTTTTACTACAGATTAGCCATAAGTCTCTATAAACCTCATGGGTTGATGAGAGGCTTGCCAGAAGTGATATAATGGATGTACAATGGAAAAAGCCAATGCTGTATTACTCTGCACCCCATCATCATTTACCAATAAAGATATATATATATATCTTTATATATATATATATATGTGATATATATATATAAAGATATATATATATATATATCTTTATATCACCTACAACATCACCTACAACATTGATACAAACTCAGAGAATTGAAGACAATTTTTTTCATGTGATATCTTAAATTATACCCTGCCTTGTAGAAGGCTCTTCAAAGGTACAATAAAGAGAAAATCATAAACAAATTGGAAATTGTGGAGTGATGATGGAAGAAAAAAATAAAGCAATTTTCTATGCAGAGTATTCTCAGATATAAGGAGATAAACGTGTGAAAAACTTTGGAAAAAAGATAATAAACTGGGCTTAGGACATTTTGAGTTGAAAAAAATGCAGAAGCTCTACTGAAAATGAAACTACCTTCACTGGTAGGGTTCTCAGAAAAGCTGACATTTGGCTTAATATGTGCAGAGTTTATTAGGTTGTACCCAGGGCATCACCATGTGGCTAAATTCCAAAGCAAATGTGAATCAACAATGACTGAGAGTTCCTATTGCTCCACATCCTAACCTGCATTTGGTGCAATCGGGTGAATAGGGGGAGGGCAGAGGATTTTTAGGGCAGTGAAGCCACTCTGAATAATACCATAATGTGAATATATTTCATGATATATTTGTCCAAACCAATAAAATTTGCAAAGGCAAAGTGAACCCTAATGTAAACTAAGGAATTTGGGTGACAATGAGGTGGACTTCATCCTAACAAATATACAGCTTGGCTCCATGCAGGGTATTGACAGTGGGGGAGGCTTTGTGTGCCTGTGTTGTTGTTGTTGTTAGGTGCCATGGAGTCGTGTCCAACTCTGTCTGCTCAGCAGAAATCGTCTCAGCTTTTTTTTTTTTTAATTTTGATACAAAGTCTCCCTATGAAGCCCAGGCTGCCCTGGAACTCACTATGTATCTTAGGCTAGCCTCAATCTCACTGAGATCCTCCTGCCTCAGACTCCAGAGTGCTAAGATAATAGGTGTGCACAACAATTGTCAGCTTGTATGAGGTTCTGGTTTGTTTGTTTTGGTTTTGATTTTCTTCTCAGTTTTGCTATGACCCCAAAACTGCTTTAAAAAAAAAGTCTATTAAACTTAGCAGAAGAGGGACAATTTAAGGTGTGGAAAGAAGGAGGGAGGGATCTAGACGAGGGAAGCCAAGATTGGAGAAGATGGGATGGGGAGCAGGGTCAATGTGGAGGGATGAAGGGGGAGAGGTCATTCTCAATGTAAACAGCACAACTTCATGAGTATTTTGGAAAAATAGGGGAAGATAACCCAAATAAGTATCAGAATTTAAGTACAAACCAGCCAAAAGGCTTCATAAACTTTGTGGGTTGATGAAAGTGTCGCTAGAAATGATGTAAAGGATGCACAATGGAAAAAGCCAATGCTATATTACTCTGTACCCCATCATCATTTACTAATGAAGGGAGGGAAAAGTGATGACAAGAGACTTAGAGACTTATATTTCAAAAACTATTGATCCAATTTTGACAAGTTCTCACTAGATAGCCAGGCTGGCCTCAAACTCACGATCCTTCTGCCTCAGACTCCCACGTGCAGAGATTACAGGTGTGCACCACCACACCCAGCAACCAATATCTAGTACGGTAATTTAAATTTAGAAAGTATTTCATTCGTTTACTATTATTTACTGTATCTGCATTATCAACTAAGGAAAAACATTGTTTCACTTTAGCTTCCTAAGAGTGGCTATAAAAGTATTGTCACTAGTACATTTAGATGCTCCATTTATAACATCCATTTGCTCTTAACTTGAATTGCCCTTCCTTGAGCATCTGGATGCTCTGCTACTTTAGCAGTCTGCAATGTAAATTCATTAGTTATTGTACGCTAAATTGAACTAGCCTGTAGCCAGCTTGTGGCATCTGATCCCATCAAGATCTGGGAAGATAACCAGGGTCGGACCTGGTTAGTACTTGGATAGGAGACCACCTGGGAATACTAGGTGCTATAGGCTTGGGAGAAGGACCCAGCAACCCACACCCCCCAAAAAAATCTGCCATTGAAAACCCTATGAATAGCAGAGAAGTATGGTAATAGTGTTTCTTCTGTTGCACATAGGGTTGCTATGAGTTGGACACCGACTCAACAGCACCCAATAACAACAACAAGAAGTTGAACTAGGCTTCCCTGTGGCCATCTAAAGGATAGTTTCCCTCTCTCAGAGATGAAAACCCTAGGAGGGTCACTATGAGTTGAACCAGACTCATGGGCACCTAACAACAACAACAACAACAACAACAACAGCAACAACAATTCTTTGTTACTATTGAGATCATTATGTCTGGTTTTCAGCAAATGTCCCTTCTAATTTTCATTTTATAAACTTTTGCTCATCTCTCTCACCACCCACACTTCCACTCAGTTCATGAACGAAGCTTAAATTCTCAGAGCTCTCTTTTGAGATGTTTCTGAACATGTAATTAGAAATATCAAAATAGTTTTTTAAACATATGCAGGTATTAAATAGAAACTAATTTTAGCTCCAATTTCAGAGCTTTTTAATTTTAATAGGATGAGTTTCTGAATGGGGCAGTTGTTGTTGTTTGGTGCCATTGAGACAAGTCTGACTCAGAGTGAAACATCCAGGATAGGCAAATTCATGGAGATACACAGAAGATTAGTGGTTTTCAAAGGATGGGGCAGGGAGAAGAGGGGGAAAGATTACTTAAAGGGCATGAGTGGAACAGAAAGAGGTGGTGGTTGCACAATATTATGACCACACCAAATGCCACAAAACTGTATACCCTAAAATAGTTAATTGTGTGTTGTGTAACTTTTGCCTCAGTTTTGTTTAAGAGGAAAATTATGTCCATTTGAAAATAACTAATTGGAGTTTTTTGGCCATTTTTATTCCATGTTCCCAGATTGGTGGCCTTATTAGGCCTATGATATCCCTCTCAAAATAATGTTTACAAATGCATAAAATACATAGTTAAAGAAGAAACCAATTACATGGAAATATATTTACAAGATATTTTAGAAAAGAACTTTGAGATCTAATAGCATACTGGCTTCTTCATTTAGGCATTAAATGACTAGAACTAGCAGCCTACTGTAATTTTGAAATAGTGATGGGTTTAAATTATATTTAGATACATTTGCAGTATCTAGAAAGTGATATAACAATTATATGCCATTTCTATTGCAGTAAAAAATCACAGGTACTACTAATATTATAGTTGGCTTTATTGCCTCCTTTCATAAATGCTACATTTTAGCTAGAAATTGATGAAAACAAAGATGAAATATATCTTTCAAATTCAAGTTCTCTGACCCCCTAAATTCTACCTCAGTATTACAACCACCTCGCAAATGAAAGGAGTATATTTTCCTTTTCCTTTGCCCTTAGTGGTACTAAGGTGGAAGTGCTTAAGGAAAGCTGAGTAAGAGAATAATGCAAGACAAAGCAAACAAAAAATCGTACAGCAACCAAACTAGTATATCAGATTCCTCTTTAAGACTGTCATGATTTAAAAGCAAATAAGAGATCTAGAGTTTAGTTATCTTTTAGAAATATTTTTTTCTTTATGTGAAAAGAGATTTTGATTCAACTTTCAATGAAACAAATGGTCCAAGGTGAAGATTCATCCAGCAACTAGAGACATAGTTGATTGGAGAGATGAGAAGTTAGTTTAATTCCTCTTTGTCTGGTGGGGGAAAAAAAAAAGGAATTGTTGCCTTGTAGAAGTTCTTTTCAGATTTTTTATCTAGTGAAAATCAGCCCACGTCCTGGGGCCCATATAAATTTTAAAAATAGAAAAGAAAACAATCAATTCATTTTTAACTAAGTACCAGTGATTTGCAGAATATACTTTGTACTAAGCATCCAACATAGCAACATGCAAGCCCCCATAGTACGGAAAACTGAGAGTACACAGCTTCAGTTATGATAAATGGAGAAAAGATGGAGGTTGTCCAAGATTTTGCTTTACTTGATTCTACCATTAACACCCATGGAAGCAGCAGTCAAGAAATCAAAAACACATTGCATTGGGAAAAGCTGTTGCAAAAGACCTCTTTAAAGTGTTGAAAAGTAAAGATGTCACATTGAAGAAGAAGGCACACCTGACTCATGCCATGGTATTTTCAGTCACATATGGTTGTGGAAGCTTGACGTTAAATAAGAGAGACAGTAGAAGAAGTGATGCTTTTGAATAATGGTGCTGGAGACAAATATTGAATATAATAAGGACTGCCAAGAGAACCAAAGATTCTGTCCTAAAAGTGCAACCAGAGAGCTCCTTAGAAGCAAGCGTGGCTAGACTGTGTCTTATATATGTTAGACATATAGCCAGGAGGGACCAATCCTTGGAGAAGGACATCATGTTTGGGATGTTGGGAGAGTGGCAGGTTAATGAAAAAAGGAAGATTTTCAACTAGATGGAGTGACACAGTGGCTACAACAATAGGCTTAAACAAAAAAGATCGTGTGCCTTGCACAGGATCAAGGAGTGTTTTGTTCTGTTGTACATAAGGTTGTTATGAGTTGGACACAACTTGATGGCACATAACAACAACAATTAAGCATTCAGTCTTTCTGGCTATTTACTAAATTGGATATAACAAGATTTATCCATCATACAAGAATCACATAGGATTTAACTACATATTAAATGGTATGAGAAAAACAAAAATTTGCTTGATTAAGTACTAAGGCTGCTTCTATGCTAAAATAATTATGAGAAATTTCAGCTCCAAATGATACATTATAAATTCCTTGTGATATAAATATAATGATCATAGTAATACTCTAATCCAATTCAAGGGTTGTGCTACTAAATTGGTAATAATAGGTCCTGAGAAAAAGCTAGTGAGACTAGTCATTTTCTCTCCCCTCTTTCTAGATCTTTCCGTTTAGGACATGAGCAGTAGAAATTAATTTTGCTTTTAAATGATTTAGCCACAAAACTTCTATGTTTTGTATACATATTCTAATTACATGGAATAATGGATTTCAAATTGGATTCAAAAAACCTTGTATTCTAAAGGCAATTCCTTCAAATAAATTTTATGTAATCTATCGCAGTAAAACATAGACAGGACTAATTTACATTAGACTTCATGCCTACACCAGAAAAGAATCTTAGGGCCTTCCAAAATAATGCAGAATGGCTTCATAGTTTCAGTTGATGATAATTGTAATGAAAGGAGTTAGAAATTGAGCGGCTAAAGAGTTTTCTTTGTTTAAAAATAGCATTTTTAGAAAGTAGGCTTTTCCTTTTCCTCCCTCCTTTATTTAACCCTTCAACTGACTATAATTTACTAATTATGTACTATGGATTAGGAAATAGGAGAGTAACCAGATATAGAACAATGGAAAAATAGAAAAATTCTCTGCCCTTATGGTAATTAAACTCTTGTGAAAGACTCAGGCATTAAATAATCAGTCACACAAGTCTATTGATAGGATTAAAAACTGAAATAAGTGCAAGAAGAAAAAATACAGGAAATATGACAGAGAATAATGTGGAAACTTGATGTGAGCTGGAGATCAAAGATGGCTTATAGGAGGACATGGCATTTCAGCAGACAGCTAAAGGAAAGGTAGGAGCTAGCTAAGGAAAAAGTAGTGTGGGGAAGATAATATGCAAAGATCTTGTGGCAGTATTTGTCTGAGAAATACTTCCTGACAAAACATTTGCCAAAATTTATTAAATATATATCTGTCACAGGTCTGATTCTCCAGGGAGAAAAAGATTGTAAGACAGGATATTTTTGTTGTTGTTGTTGTTAGGTGCTGTCGAGTTGGTATCTGACTCATAGTGACCCTTATAGGGTTTTCAATGGCTGCTTGTTTTGGGATTGCCTTGGGAGGGATTGCCCGGCCCTTCTCCCATTTTTGGGGTGCTGGGAATTGAACTTGGGACCTCAGAGACTGCAGCCAGCACTCTACCAACTGAGCCAAATCCCAGCCCCTGGATATTTTTTAGGAAGTATTATTATAAACACCTGGGGAAAGCAGAAGAAAAATTTATAATTTGGTAGAAGGAGAAGTAGAGGTACAACACAGACCCAAAGAACAGCTTTGGCTGATCCTACAGGGAGCACTAGAGGTAAAATGGCAGGTCCAAATTGTCTGTAATGGCCAGAAAGGCTGGAGCATTATAACCATCTCTCCTTCATGTCACTCACTGTATGTAAGCTACTTTGGGAAGGTGGCTCTACAGATGATCCATGGAGATCCATAGATTCATGGATCCATCAGCTCTATAGCTGATCCATGCTAATAACAGTTAAGAAAATAAGTCCTTCCATGAAATGAGATCTGAGTGCCACATCTCCATATCTATCACAACATTTCACCTTATAGAAAGCTTTGACAAGTCAGCAAAAAAGAAAACCAATCCAACAACAGAGTAGAAGACAGAAGTAGGGAATTCACAGAAGATCACTAATGATCAACACATAATGCATGAGAATCCCTCATGTGTCTGTCAGCTTGTCGTGCTATGGGGGATTGTGTGTTGTGGTAATGCTGAAAGCTTTGTCACTGGTATCTCAGATACCAGCAGGTCCACCCATAGTGGACAGGTTTCAGCTGAGCTTCCAGACTAAGACAGACTAGGGAGAAGGACCTGGTAGTCCACTCCCAAAATAATTAGCCATTGAGAACTTTATGAATAGCAGAAAAGCACTCTCAAATATAGTGCTGGAAAATGAGCCCTCTACATTGGAAGGTATTTAAGAAACAACAGGGAAAGAATTTCCTCCTCAAAGTAGAGTCGACCTTAATGATGGGAATGGAGTAAATCCCCTGAGACCTCTTTTTGCTGGTATGGTACAACTCAAAAATGAGAAGAAACAGTGGCAGCAACAATGGGCTCAAACATAAAAAGATTGTGTGCATGGCACAATGTTGGATAGTTTTTCGTTTTGTTGTGCATAGGGTCACTATGAGTTGACTCCAACTTGATGACAACACCTAACAACAACTACTATTACTACACTTGAATATGTTCATACATTATTGGAAATAAAGAAAATAAAAATCAGAATGAGAAATTTTTTCATAGTTTTTGTTTTTTGTGCATTTCTTTGGCAAAAATTGGATGATGGATAATATCCATAGTGGATAAGGGTTTGACAACATCACTGCTACTCATCCTGGAATCCAGACAATAGTTCCTCTCAATGTGATACAGCTTCCTCAGGAAGGACCGTTCTTGTAAGACAGTATATCAGAGTTTACTGGGACCAGGGAAATTTCCACACTGAAGGGAAAAAAAATAGCCACTGATTGGAATGATTTTTTTGACTACCTCCACAGTGTAATGAAAAGCAAACACAAACACTTCTAAGGGGGGCTTACCATAAATACATCTCAAATTGTAGCCTTTTCCTATTGTGAGGTTCAGCCATTTCTAGAAGAAAATTATAATGTTTTGTTAGCCCAGAAAAGAAACAGGCACTGTGGCACACACCTATAATTCCAGCTACTCTGGAGGCTGAGGCAGGAGGATCCCAGGTTTGATACCAGAGGGAGTCAGCACAATTTAGAAAGACCTTGTCTCAAAACAAATAAAAACAAAGAAACAAACAAAAAAACCATACCTTTCTTTACATACTGTTAATGGATGTAGGGGAAACTTGAAAATCATCTCTGAAGCTTACTTTTGTGGTTTGTCATTATCACAATAAGCATGCATTATTTTAGCCCCCCTTTTTATTTATTGATTTATTTTTTCAGTACTTGGGGGCTGACCCAAGGACCTGGGCATGCTTTGCAAGTGCTCTGCCACTGAGCTGCACTTCTGGCCTCTTTTTTATATTTTAAAAAATTGAGACAGGGTCTCTCTATGTTATGTAGGTTGCCTTGGCCTTGAACCTGCAGTCCTCCTGCCTCTACCACATATGCCAGCACACCTGGCTTATTTTAGCACTTTTTTGAAGGTACAGATGGTCTATAGATTTTCCAGTAACTAATGCCCTCCTATATAGCTAAGTATTTTCTGAGCTCCCCATTAGCTAACCCTTCACAGAGCTTTATCCAATCCCCATGTGGACAACCTCTTTTTGTGCCAGCAGAAGACATCCAGTAAGGAGCTCCTTCCCCTCAAAAAGAATTTAGAAAACAAGCAAAAGAGAAGACAAAAAATTCAGCCTGCACTGGGTGGATCTTAGTAAGTAAGGAGAGTAGGAGAGTAGTAAACACATCATTTAGATGAGCCCCCAAACTTTGGCACCAGGGACTGGTTTCCTTGTGGACAATTTTCCAAGGGGGGAAGGTATGATTATCTGACAGAAGGCAGAGCTCACATGGTAATGCCAGCAATGGGGAATGTCTGTAAATAGAGATGCAAATACCGATGGTACCAGTACCAGTCCACAGCCTGGTGGCTGGGGATCCTGGATGTAGAGTTTCTGGGCCTTTTGAAAAGGATTTTGACTCTTAAACTAGAGTAGAGAGCTGTGAGTGGAAAAAGCAGAGTTTAATAGAAAATCATTGAGGGATTTTAATTAACAGCATCATAAAGCATTGTAGTATTTTAAAATACATAATTATACTCTCAGTCAATGGATAGCATTGTCCAAGGGCTTTCAAAATGTTGACCTTGTCCCTGCAAAGACTGCAAATGAATGTACATGTATGACTATGTACATGTATGTACAATGTGTATGTACATACATATATACATATTTTAATGTACATTTTATTTTTTTACAGTTTTTTACATTTTTTTACATTTTTACAATTTACATTTTACAATTTACATTTTACAATTTTTTACATTTACATTATTACATTTACACATAGCCACCATATGTACAACAGAAAGAAATACTACCCAACATCATGCCATGCCCAGTACTATGTCAGTGCTTCTCTGCTATTCATAGGGTTTTCAATGGCTAATTGTTTCAGGAGTGGGCTGCTAGGTCCTTCTCTCCTTTTGGGGTGCTGGAGATGAAAACTAGGGCCTCAGAGCATGCAGAGCAAGCACTCCAACTGAGCTAAACTCTAGCTATACCATGGTTAGTTTAAGGTAAATGTACAACATATACTAGCATCTATTGACTGATTCAAAATTATGACTAATCATTACTAAGTACATTTTCTAATATCCACTGACTAATTTATCTACCAATATTCACCTTAAGCTCAAGTGATATATAGCATATATTAGCAGATATTTCTTAGTATGCATGATTTGTGCAAGTCAGTGAAAGCTTCAAGTTTTTCCTGCCTTTCTGAGATAATTTTGGTCAAAATATTTTTTATAGTCTTGAAGCCCACAATCAGCCATTGAAAACCCTATGAGGGTTGCTATGAGTCAGACTGACTTGATAGTGCCTAATAACAAATAACCACAGGAACAACTATGAAGCCCTTTTTATCATGTAAATAAATGAAATTTAAAAATTGTGTCTTTCATCTGTTGTACTTAAGTCAATCACATTGATATCCCTGTGTCTCTGGCCCAGAAGCTAAATAATTTGTTCTGCAATAAACTGGACCAAAGCATAAGATGCATCTTCTCACATACATATGCTTAAAAAAAAAAAAAAACAGAAAGAAAGAAAAAAAAATTTACCTTTTGTTTTACTTAAAATTTTGGGAGAAAATTTCTGATTGAGAAACTCCTACATTTTCAAGTAGCAAATAAATAAAAGGCCCTCAAACTATCAGACACTATTCCCACCCTCAATCTCCTCTTAGGAAAGCAGTATATGGTA
This sequence comes from Pedetes capensis, assembly GCA_007922755.1. NCBI lineage: Eukaryota > Metazoa > Chordata > Mammalia > Rodentia > Pedetidae > Pedetes > Pedetes capensis. Next base: position 5,877 of record VMDO01013862.1, on the reverse strand, counting down.
TAAATTACATGCAACATTAAAATTTTTTTCTTTTAATTTTTAATTTTTTGATTTGTATTTTTTTTTTCAGTACTGGGGGTTGAACGCAGTGCCTTGTGCTTGCATGCTTTGCAAGTGCTAGACCACTGAGCTTCACTCTCAGCCCATTTTTTTACTTTTTGAGACAGGGTCATGCTAAATTACACGGACTGCCTCTGGTCTCGAACTTGCGATCCTCCTGTCTCTGCTTCCCGAGCCGCTGGGATTACAGGCTTGTCCCACTGCGCCCGGCTCCCGTTTTTTAACTTTTTGAGACAGGGTCTCACTAAATTACACAGACTGATTCTTGTCTTGAACTTGCAATCCTCCTGCCTCTGCCTCCTAAATCGCTGGGATTACAGGCGTGCGCCACTGTGTCTGGCTTTATTTGTAATTTTTGATGTATAACTTAATGGCTTCATTATGACATTGCCATACATGCATTTCATTGTACACTGCTCACGTTCACTTCCCCCTTACCCTGTCTTGATGCTCCTCCCTCTCCCCTCCCTCCCTTCTACTTGCATTCTTTTTATGAATATATTATCTATATACGCATATTCTGATTTGGCCATGAGGGCAAGGTATATAATAGTTCCTTTCTTTTCTCTCCTTACCCTTTCTTTTTGCCTCTTCCCCCTTTTCTTTAGTCCATTATCTTTCCCAGCTTAGGTCTTGATGTCTTCTGAGGAAATATTCATTATTCTAGCTAGTTCTTTCCAAGAGGTGGGTAATGTAGTCCCCAGTTCTTTTTTCCAAGAAAAGATAATGTAGTCACAAGTGACTCAAGACCAAATTTTGTGTCCTTTCCCTTTCACTGTGAGTTGGATTGGTGCTTTTGTTTGAGAACTCATCGTGACATGGGAATAGATTTGGCTCTGTTTATTTAGAACCCTACAAGAGTGTGTGTTTGTTTTCTTGTTTGTTTTTCGCTGTACTGGGGGTTGAATCCAGGGCCTTGCATGTACTTTGCTGGTGCTCTACCACTGAGCTGCACTCACAGCCCCTTTTTTAAAATTTTTCATCTTGAGACAAAAGGTTTTGCTAAGTTACCCAGGCTGCCTCTGGCCTCAAATTTATAATCCTCCTGCCTCAGCCTCTCAAATAGCTGGGATTACAGATGTGTGCCACTAAACCCAATTTTTTTTTTTGAGGTGCTTAGTTATGCAGACTGCCTCTGGTCTTGAAATTGCGATCCTCCTGCCTCCGCCTCCCAAGCCTCTGGAATTACAGGCGTGCGCCACTGCGCCCAGCCCAACTAAGCCCAATTCTTAAGAGTCTCCTGTAATTCCCTCTTGAGTATTTGAATTAGCTCAGAACTGTGAACAGTAAATCTCTGCTGTTTATAAGCTGCCTAGTTCATGGTATTTTATGGCAGCCCCAAAGGACTAAGGTCCTGGGCTAATCAGAGTCCTTCCCTGGGATTGTCAAAATAGGAGCAATAAATCAGGCATGGTGACGCACAGTACTTGGGAGACCAAGGCAGAAAGATCACAAGTTCAAGGTCAGTGTGGGTTGCATAGAGAGATCCCTTCTCAAAAAACAAAATCAAAACAACAAAGCACAACGGGAACAGTGAGCAATAATGACATGAGTCCAGAACGAAGAGCAGCCATGCCCTACCCTCTACAGCAGGCGTCTCCAATCTTTTGGCTTTCTGGGACCTCACTGAGTAAAGAGGAATTATCTTCAGCTACACGTAAATTATATAATATGCTTAGTGCATATACATAATAAGGGGGAGTCATGAAAAAATATGAGAAAACACATGACGTTAAAAGATTTTGTGTGGCGACATTACCAGCCTTCCAGGGCCGCCTGTGGCCTGAGGGCTGTGAGTTGGACATGCCTGCTCTGCAATACGAAGACACCTGTCTGCAACAATGAGAAACAGAAACAGCAAAAGGCCCAGAGTGAGTCCTCATGGCATTCAAGTCCTTAGTTGCATTTATTAAAATTTCGGGAGCAGCCCTAATCCTCCTCTTTCCCACAGAAGGTTGTTTAACCTTCACTTGGCTTTGGCAATTGGACCAGGACCCTCCCAATACATAAGCTTTACCCTCAGTTTTCGTTGTATTTCTGTCGCTTGAAACAGAGTCCTAACTTCCTAGGAGACAAACAGGCACGCTTGAGTCAAGTTAACTGCATAAAGGTTCAGACCCCCAGTTTTTGTTCCTTGACATGCAGAGTGTCAGGAATCATCCCCATATGTGACCATTCTGCCCAACGGAAACTACCATGAGTCGGAAGGCTCTATCTCTAATCAGCCCCTTGTTTCTCTGCTGAGGGCTGCCCCCATTGCCTCGCAGGACTGAAATCATTTCTCATTTCAGTTCTTCCATCGTTTTCTTATTCGATGACTTTAGCTTTTCAGAGGAGTTTTCATTACAGCATGAACTCTTCCACAAATTAACTATTACTCAAACCAAAATTAATGGATAAGCATTTTCTCCTTAGACACCTGAGCAAATCTTTGAAAACAAATTTCTTTCTGTCAAGAGTAACTGCAAGAAAAAAAAAAGAATGGTTATATACAACTCTGTCTGAGGAGCCTCATTGAGCAAAGATAAGGACATTGCTGTTGGCATTTTGACTTAGTTTGTGGTAAGTAGGAAAAAGAGATGGGGATAGAATTATATCTATATATAGATTTGGGCATATTTATATGCCCAAAATATGAACTGGTACCTACTCTCAACTCTGTAGTTTGGTGTTGTAATCTGCAAGTCATTAATGTTATCTTCCTCATTGACTTCTGCAGAATTAACCTGAGATTTGGCAGTAGAAAGAGAGAGACCAGATATGTGGCAATATGTGTAAAAATCAAGTCTATTCTGTTTATTTAATATTGTCTTTGGGAGTGATTAATAGTGACTTACTGCAAAGCAGCCTGAGTTTTTCAAACTATGCTCCATAAAACCTTGTCTTATGTTTCACTACAGATATCGTTCAATGCTATATTTTTGTAGTGGTATTTTCTCCTTTTCTTTGACATGTGATCAAAGTCTCAATATTTACAATTTTATACTGGATATCTGCCAAGATATATTAATTTTTTTTGAGACAGGGTCTAAATTTCACCGGCTGCCTCTGGCCTCAAACCTGCAATCCTCTTGCCTCAGCCTCCTGAGTAGCTGGGATTACAGGCATGAACCACTGCACCGGGCATGTTAATGACTTGTATAAGAGGATTTTACCATCCAAATCTGAACATTCATTTGATCTGGGCTCTTTTTAGTTTTAGTTTTTTTAAAGTAAGGTAAAATATTTTACAGAGAGGAAAATCCCTTATAAACACATTGACATTGGCTTTGTCCTTTCTTGTTTCAAATGAAGTTCAATAACCCTAATTAGCATTTAAAAAATCTTTTCCAGCACTATTCTTTGATAGCTGTGTTCCCTGAGAACTACAAAATGCTGTAGAATTATAGGCACATTAGTTCAAAGCTAACGGGTATGGGTCATCTAACCTGATACTTTGGTTTCACAATTTAAAAAGCAAAACAAAACAAAAACCCAAACCAGAAACAGACACAGAAAGATTAATGCCTCCTTTCCAAAATCCTTATCACTTGTCTAAGGTGTCCTTCACTCTTTCCAATTAGAAAATTATTTGTTGCAATTCCTCTCAGTAAAGTATGTGGAAGTATATTTTCACACCATATTGTTGTTGGATGTGGCCATGTGACTTGCTTTGGCCAATGAAATACTAGCAAAGACTTTTAACGATTTTTCATAGTTTGGTTGGCTTCTTGCACTTTTGCTATTCTGTTATGATAGTCCAGGTAGCTTCTGCACTCAAAAGTTAATAATGACAATTAACATATGAAGATTTAATCCCAACCTACAATCTGGAGTCTAGTTAAGCCTAGCCAGAAGGATTATCACATCCAAGATTAGAGAAATAGCAGCCAATACACAGACGCCTATAAGCAACATTAATGCTGTGTTAAGCCATTGAGATATTTGGGATTCTTTGTTATACAGTAGCTGTTGTTGGGTGCCATTGAGTCAGTATACGACTCATAGTAACTCTACCTACAACAGGCAAAACACTGTTTCAGTGCCTCTCTGCCATTCATAGGGTTTTCAATGGCTGATTTTTTTTGGGAGTGGGTTGCCAGGTCCTTCTCCCAAGCCTACAGCACCTGGTGTTCCATCCAGCACCTGTCAGTCTCCCATCCCAGTACTAACCAGGCCAGAGTCTGCTTAGCTTCCAAGATCTGATGGAATAGGATACCACAGTGGTATGGCTGCAGGCTATACAGTAGTTGCACAGTGATAAAGGTGACTATTAGAGTCAGCAATGCTAGCCAGATGTGGGGGCACATGTCTGTAATCCCAGCAATTTGAGAGGTGGAAGTAGGAGGATCATGAGTTCAAGGCAAGAGGCAGTCTGAATGATTTAGTGAAACCCTGACTCAAAATGAAAAAAATTAAAAATGGCTTGGGGGGTTGTAGCTTGATGGTAAAGCACTTGCAAAGTATGAGTGAGGCCCTGGGTTCAACCTCAAGTATCACACACACACACACACACAAATTAGTAAATGCTAGCTGGACACTGTGGCACACACCTATAATCCCAGCTACCCAGGAGATTGAGGCAAGAGAATCACAAGTTTGAGGCCAGAGGTAGCCTACCAAATTTAGTAAGACCTTGTCTCAAAAGAAAAAGTAGCAAAAGGGAGGGATGGACATGCAGCTCAGTGGTAGAATACTTTCTTAGCATGTGCAAGGCTCTGGGTTCAATCCCCAAGTACTGAGGAAAAAAAAAGCAATGTGAGAATATTCTAACACTTTTTTTTCAGATGGCTATATTGGATGCAACTTAGTTCACTCATATGTTGTTGTTGTTAGGTGCCATGGAGTTGTGTCAGACACAGCGACCTCCATAGGATTTCCAATGGCTGTTTTGTGATTGTTTTGGGAGTCAACTCAGATAACAGTGGCTTAATCAAGTGGAATTTTCTGTCTTAGAAAAAACCCTAGAGTTAGAGAATCCAGACACAGGTTGGTGATTCAGGGAAGGCATTAGGCTCTTTCTGGTATGTGGCTCTTGTCTGCATAGCCTAAAATTGCAAATAGAGCTTCTGTCATCACATTCAAGACCCAGGAAGAAAAAGCAGGAAAGGAAAAAAGGAACCTTGTATAGCCTTCTTTTTAAGGAGATTTCTTAGAAGTTTCAGAGAATCTCTACTGAATTTTATTGGCTAGAACTTAATCTAATTACTATAACAAAATGCAAAGGAGGCTGTGAAATAGTATTTATCTGGGTAGCAATGCCATAAGCAAAAACTGCAGAGTTCTGTTACCAGAAAAAAGAGGGAGAACATACACTTTGAGGGAACAAGAAGTTTCTGACATAATAAACAATCATTGCCCATAGGAAATGCTTAATAAATATTAGGTGGGTGAATGAATAAAAATAGTAGTAAATTTTTATGATCTAAATCATCAAAAGGGAAAATGATAATCTCAGGTTTGATTAAGCCATTTATTTAAGGTTTATTTTCAAAATATATGTTTTGTCATGCATTATAAATCTTTGCAATTCTGTTTAATAAATAGTACCAAGCACTATAATGTGAAAAGCATTGTGGTTGGACAGTCTCTATGTGAGTAAGACACAGGCCTAAACTTCATTGGATTTAGATTCCAGAGAAAGATATTGTGGCAGAATCATTAGACATTTTTTAATTTTTACTTATTGATAACTTCCTACCTCAAGCATCAGATCTCTTGGCTTCTCTTTCTGAGGCTTTCTCCAATGCCACGGGAACATTTAGATCACTGGCAGGATAGACTCCCAAACTAGACAGGATTTAGCTGTTTTTTTTTTTTTTTTTTTTTTTTTTTTTT